>LPNX010477000.1:161511-172923 GCA_001517045.1 Pseudotsuga menziesii | reverse complement strand
AGTCATTAATGATTTTAAAGTAACTTTACGAGAATTAAAAGGTGGGTGTGCATTAAATTCTCATTTAATATTTAAAAAGTAATTTTTAATGAGAAAATGAGGTGAGCCCTAGATCTCATTTAGTTAGCTTTTAATCTAAGCCATTGATTTGGAGATGGAAGTTACTCAAACAGAAAGGCTTGGGAAAGGCAAACCTAATTCATTGTTCACATTCCAAAGAGAGAAATTTTGGAGAAGAGAGCATGAGAAGAAGACAATGGTTTGGACAGATTTCATTCCAGAAATTGAGCGAGAGAGAAAAATTCTACCTAAATTCCAAAGTGAGGAAGAGCAAAATTTTGGCATGTTTCCCAAGGCAAAATTTTAGCAGGCACAAAATTCGAGACTGTATCGTACAATTCTGTACAACAACATAGTTTTCGAGGAGTTTCGTACAACAGTTTTGTAGAGTCCGTACAACATACAAATTGAGAAATTCTGACACAAATTTCAAGGTGATTTGACCAGCATTTAATGTTGTTAACAAGTCTTACAACAAGCACATTTTTCGAGGAAAAGTTAGCCATACAGCCACACGTGTGGACTGTACAACATGAAAATCGAGGCAGCTGTACAGAGGGATTTTGGCACGATTTTTGAGGATATATCAAGGAGATAAGTACTGCTTTTCTGATTTGTAGTTTTGCCTAAAGAAATAATAAAATTTCTCTCTCATACAGGTTTTCCCTTCGGAGTATTTCCTAGACCATTTTGGTCAAAATCTTAGTCTTAAATTTTCATGTCTGTTGACTAGTATATTTGTCTGAGTAAGAAAAGTAGGGCTGTCATAAAATTTTCAGAGTTGAAAAAGTTGAAAAAAATATCTCGTGTGTTTCAAGTTTACAGTAAAATTTTAATTTTTTATATGTACATGCATGTTGGGGTTTGGGCATTAAACCATATGTAGTGACTGAAACTGATACCGGGTTGGGGTATCAAAAAATTTCAAATAAAATCCTAAGGCCTAACCACCAAGATGACCATTCCAGCTTTGGAGGAGCAGGTAAAAAACTCGAACATTATACATCGCTTATTCAACATTGCATAATTAACAAGGGAAAAAACACCTTGAAATAATTCGCTTGATAACCAAGTCCTAGGAAGCCACGTTCTTTACAAAAAACCCGTGCTAGTATATTTTTTACAGCCTCCCCATAGGGTATGAACATGTTGTAAAAAAGTGAAAAATGGGCCTTTGAAGGCCTGACTAGACTTCTAAACATGATGACGAACATATAATATGTTCAAACTTTGCCTGCTCGCTTGAAATTTTAAGTGCAACTCAGGTGGTAACACATTGCATGATTGCACAATGATGAATGTAGCCTTTATTAATTTGCTTGGGATGAATTGTTATTGTTGGGATTTATATTTTTATATTTTTATGACCCCAACGTTCCTCTGTCCCCCCAGATTTCCTTCAAATTTGGGGGTGGTTTCCACATGCCCCAAATGTGTGTTTCCCCTCACCCATGTCCTGGAAATTTGGGGAAACAATGTTATATATATAATAATCAATAAACACAAAGAAAAATAATAATAATAAAATAATACAAACTAAATTAATTAAAGATATAGTTAGTATAATTATAGTAAAAAAGAAGAGACATGAATTTTTGTAAAAACTCCTCAAAACCGATGCAAGTATATAAATCGGGAATTTTATTGTAAGAGGCATCAATCAGAAGTTTATAAATAAAATATTATTTTTCAGTTAATTTTGTCTTCTCGTGGAGTTGTCTTCTTGATCCAAACAATGAAGAAAAGGTCTTCATGGTGTAGGCATGATTTGAAATTGAAGTTATAATCACAATCATTTAATTTTTTTTTAAAGGAGAATAACAACAATCAATTACTAACTAAAGAAAACCCTTTGAAAATTTCATGGACCTTTTTATAGTAGTCTTTGAATGCTCCCAATGAAGATAAGCATGGATGCACACATTCCATTATGATTATATACATATAAATACAATGATGTGACCCTTTGTTTCATATTGCAAGAGGTCTCTTAGATTCCTCGTGACTCTTCCTATGCACATCTGACTCTTGGTGTGGACTCAAGGGTTTAGTGGATTGTTTTGCTGCTGCTAGGGTTTCGTTGTCTTATTCTAAGTGCCCAGATTTGTGTTATAGGTTGCCATGTTTCATGTGAAGAAGGTCGTTACCCTTGTGACTGTGTTATAGGCTGCCATTTGTCATGTGAACGAGGCCACTGCCCTTGTGACTCTGTTATAAGTTGCCATATGTCATGTGAAGGAAGTTGCTGCCCTTGTGACTGTGTTATAGGCTGCCATATGTCATGTGTAGGAGGTCGCTGCCCTTGTGACTGTGTAAGGGCCTCCATTTGTCATCTTGTGGAGGCCGCTGCCCTTATGACTGTGTAAGGGCTGCCATTTGTCATCTTGTGGAGGCTGTTACCCTTGTGGACTGTTTGAGGGCTGCCATTTGTCATCTAGTGGAGGTCGTTGCCTGCTTGGACCTTGGTTAGTGTCCGCTCTAGGGTTTTAGAGGCTGTCACTGCCTGTTGTGAGAACTCAGTCCACTGCTGAGAGGGTATGAGGTTTGTCGCAGATGTCTAGAAGGGTCTTCCCACTGGTTGAAGGTTGTTGTTGTTTGAATTGGTTGTTGTTGTTTGAAGTGGTCTGCCCACTGTTTGGTGGCCATCGTTGCCTGTTGTGAAGTGTTAGCCGACTACTGAGAGAGTTTTGAGAGTGCTACTGTCAATTGTGAGGAGTCTGTCCACATTGTGAGGGTTTTGGGACTACTGTTTACTGTTAGACATCTGTTGACTACCTTGGGTAAATACTAAAATCTTGGGTAAAATCTTGGGGGTAAAATCTTGGGACGTCTACCTTGGGTGAGATACTGTAACCTCAGTAAGCTACCACTGTCCAACACTATTCTACAGCATTTATCTCTCTCTCTCAGGTTTGTACATGCCCCCAGATAAAGGCCAGATGTGTTCCACTTTAGTGACTTGTCTCCAAGAAACAAGGTCTGATCTGAAAGTATATATGAGTATAAGGAAGGTGTAAACCATACTTATTTTTCCAGTTAGATCTTTTATTGATGTTATTTGTTAGTCTTGTTTAATTTATCTACTGCTGCCCTACATTCTGTGATTTCTTGTCTTAGTTGTGTAACTTTAACACAGTGATCCTTAAGGGAGTGTTAAAGTGGAAAGAAATAAAACTTATAATTTTATTGTCTAGTTTTATTAATGCTGTAATTTTACTTCAGTATTCAGTTTTATTTGATCTGCTTTAAAGTACAAGTTTGTCAATTTTTGGAAAACCCTAACTAATCTAAAACTTCAACACATGAGGGAATAGGGAGACATGAATAATACAAATAAAAGCATTATATATTGAAAATTCTACACAATATTAATATTTTGGAAAAAGGATATTCATGTGACCTCTTCTTCACCAAGCAAATTATACATAATGGCAGCTGGTACTTTCATAGATGTATCACCAAGTGGAAGACCAAGAACAGCTCGCAAATGCTGCTCAAATTGTGAGACATAACATGCTTCAATTGTATGATGACCACTGTTGTGGGGTCTAGGAGCCACTTCATTCAGTAAAATCTGTATAGCATTGACAATCTCCCCATAAGTTCAGGTTCATGCCAAAGGCCCATAACATTTCTAGAATGCCCAACGTCCTATAAATATCATACACATGCACTGATGGAAAAAATACCATAAGAATACACACACGCATGCAACTACAGATTTCAAATATTTGCATCCAGATAATTGCAAAAGTTCATCAACTCTTTCAGGTGTCTTTGAGGATAGTCACCAAGTACCTGACCATCTCCAGTCAAAAAGAGTTCAACAGCAAAGACGCCAGCCCCTTTCAGAGAGCTAACAGCTTTTTCGGCAACACGAACAGCGTCCTTTATTATTTCTGTTGACACATCAGCTGGTGCCTCCACCATATGGCAAATGTTATCCCTGAAATATCAAATTTACAATCAACAATAAGAATGCCAGATGTCTAGATTAATGAATTCCATAGCCATTAAAATTAATTAGTTATTTAGAATTTTTCCTTTCCTATTCTATTAATCATCGAGTTGGAACCTCAAATATCAATTCGTTTACATCACTCGAACTCTGGGAAAAAAAAGATTGTTCATAACTTTTTGTCCTTTTGGACAGAAATAGCTGATCTATTCCTTAGGGTTTCTAATTCTCCCTCCCTCCTTTGTAAGAGAATTGATATTTTTTTATCCTATATATATGTAAAATCATAATCTTCACGGTTTCTGATTTACCTAGTTATAAATTTATAATGTTGCCAGTTTATATTCAAGCAAAATGGCTAGATAACTAATAAATGGTAAACAGCATAATCTAAAGTTAGTTTTTCAACTTCTACCTCTGATTCTATATGTCCACCTACAGAATACTATGGTTAGGTACCTAATCCACAAGCACAAGAGAATTAACATGAAGGATGAGGCTTCCTAGCATTGCTTTAAATCCCAATAAAAGTCATCTGAGACATAAGAGAGGGTGGCAAAAGGATATTGTTTCTTGGCTAACCAATGAGTAATAGAGGGGGAGACAACTCTACAAATATCGGTACAATTAAAAGTTCTTCAATACGTAAAATTGAAGATAAAGCAATGAACAAGTACACCTTTAGAAACATCTTTTCTCCAACGAAGGCCTTGGAAGAAGAGAAGAAAAATATACAAAGCAAATAGAGCGAGAGGGTATAGCTCTGGACTTTCAAGATCAGGACACCAAGATTATCTTTGAACTACATACAATTTACCTCAAAGAAGATATATTTAATATTTTGGAAATGCTACAACTAAAAATGAAGGGGCAATTTGAAAGACTCTTCCGGGCAGTAAAAGCCCTGCTTCCATGATAATTTTCAGATGAAAAGAGAGGCAGATGTCAACCAGAACATTTTTTTGTTGGAGCAGCATGAAGCAGGCATTGATATATATGTGAAGATTTGGAAACATGTTGGCTTGGAGGTTCCTGTCCCAGCATCAATGCCCAATCCACATAAGTTTAAATCTTCTCCAGGCCATCACTGTAACAAGTCATCGAAGGAAGCAGATCCTTTCGGAGAAAGAAGGGTTAGGTTCCTGACAAAGATTCAAGCAAGAGATTTGGTGAAAGCATTTACAATTACAGATCAGAAGGATTCTGTAGTGAACTCACTGCAATACGGACCAGCATAGTGTTTTTTTAATTGTTTTGGGACTGTTTCTTGGTATAAGTTTCTATAAACTATGCTGCAGAATGCAAATCCACCACTCGATCAACACCATAACATAATTCTGTTGCATCAAATCTAGTGCAGTCTTAGGGATTGATTGTAACAATCAGAATGGATGCTAGAAGGGCCTAGAGGATCAATGCTTACTAATAGAGAATATGTTATAGGCCAGAATAAAGGACATTTTTGTTTGCAGATCTGTTTTGCTAGCCTGTTCTACAGTCTGATTGTGCACCTCCAGAACAGCAAATTATAGGTCTGTCGTATGCAATAATTCTGTCAAAAGGAACTGAAAGGACACCTGTAGCAGCAGTCTGGGAATAATTTGGCATAATGATTGGGCACTTCAGGGTACCTGAAGAACATCTTCAACAGATTCTTACACACATATTGGAGGATCATTGCTATGACAGGGCACCTACTCATTCAATGAAGACATTGTCCTCCTTCTACATTCATTTCTGATCCTGTAGCCTGTTCTCAGCAGCAAAGATACCTTGTTTTAAGAATTGTCTCCAGCACGACTATTGCAAACCTGTTAACAAGTGGTAGGGTAATGTTAAAGGGCTGTAAATGTTCCAGTTTAGAGTCTAGACCTGTTTTAGCCGCCAAACAGCCACCAGAATTGAAGCCATGTAAAGAGTGCTATCACTCAATTTGCATGACAATGATTATGAGGATAGAAGATGACAAAGTACCAGAGGACTTTATGTTCCAAGACTTATCTCAAGCATTCTTCTTCTTTTTCATCCTCTGTATCTCTTTCGCCTATGGTTTAAAGAACATAATCCTAAAATGACATGACATCTATAATACATGTGTTAAAGGCAATGTTCCATGGGGTTTCTAGGACGGGGGAGCACCGGAGCAAGGAAACGCACAAGGGGAACGTGTGGAAGCCACCCCAAATTTTAAGGAAATTCTAGGGGAACAAGGGGGCGTAAGAATCATAAAAATTAATTTAAAATATAAAAATGATAAATCCCTACAATAATTATTACCATGTACTAAAAACTATAAACTAAATTCATCATTATGCAATGTACATCTAAATTCAAATTTCAAATTTGTAAATGATACTGAACGATTAAATTTGTACATGATACTGAACTGTTACAAATATCAAATTTGTAAATGGTACTGAACTATTACCATGTAAAAACTAAAAACTAAATAAATCTTTACCATTATGCAATGTATATCTAAATTCAAATTTCAAATTTATAAAAGATAAGGCAGTAGATACTGAACAGTAAACACAGAGAACTTAGAAAACTGAAATAGACTAAAGTCTAATAGTGAATTAAAATTTCTTAAAAAATATTAAAGAGTCAAAGACTGACATCAGTCTCTAGTATCTACTATCTAGAGTCAAAATTGAAACACTGAAAAGGGGCTGAAATAAATCAACATCATAATCAAATAAGCATCATGGAGTGTGTTCCATTGACTAGTCCTCTGAATCCATCTGCTGCATGAAAAGATGAAAAATCGGGGGAATTGGAGGGGAGGGGGGGTGCATCTGGACGTTCCTTCCCTATTGGCGGGGAATGCCAAACGCCTCCCCGAAAAGGGAAATGCATTCCGTCACTGGGGAAACATTTCCCCACGTTCCCCCCAAAAGGGGGACATGGGGAAACGTTTTCCCTCGTGGTTCCCCACGTTTTCCCCAAAAGGGGGACGTGGTGAAACATTTCCCCACGCATTTCCCCCAAAAGGAGGACTTGATGAAGCTTTCCCCCAGGAGTTTCCGCATCCCAGAAATGTGGGGGAGCGTGAGGGTGCATTTCCCACTCTGGGGGACACATCCCCGTGGAACACTAGTAAAAGGGATAACCCAACTATGACACTTATACTAAACAATGCTCATGAGTGTTTCGTTTACGGAGACTGGTTCAAATCCTTATGATCTAAACTTATTGAGGTTTTTTCACTCAATCATGCCTCCAAAGCAATGAGTATTCTTAGTACATCTACCATAAGCCTGTGCTCTTATCCCTTAGTCTTTTTGTCACACATTACTATTATGTCACCAAGTTTTCTGTATTTTAGAGTGAGTTTAGATACCTTGGGGATGTATTTGATAAAACGGGGTGTAATACACCTTGGTAATCCCTTTAGAGCTCCAAATTAGGCCTAGCACACCTATTGGGGACAAAATCCCATCATTTATGCACTTTGGAGACCAAATTCCATTATTTATGGTGGTAGGTGAAGGGTATTCCCCTAAGAAACTGAGCACGCTCATATTGGGCCGCGTGTCCTGTGTCCACGTGTCGAACACGGACACGCTGACAGAACGTGTCCGACATGCCTCTATAGCATGTCCCATGTTCGGACACGTGTGTCCCAGGAGTGTCAACACGTGTCCCGAAAACAGGACACGCAAATGCCGAGAAGGACGCGCGAGGCCTTCTTAAAACCGTTTTTTTAACTTTTATCTTGTCATTCCAACTTGTGGAGAGAGCTCAAAGAGATTTTTTTTGCATGTGAAGAGGATTTGAAGGATTTGGAAGGGTGCTAAAGTCCATTGAAGGTGGATTTGGTTGGGTAGATTGCAAGCTCAACCATCAAACAAGAAGAACAATGTCTCATTTAGCTAGGGCAGGAGCTAAAGGGCAAAGGAAAGGGAGAAATGCCCCATCTATTGTCTCCCCTCCTATTCCTCCAAACGCAAGCTCTTCTACTCCTCTTGCTAGTGCTCCATCTGCTGCTAGTGGAGCTCAAGCTCCATTGAACCCTGTTTTAGCAAGACAACAAGCTCAAGAGAAAAAATACCCTTTGTGGAGGTATGTGACTAGGAAAGAAGGGCCTGGGGCAAAGCTAGGTGGGGGAGACAATGTGTCTTGGACTTGCAATTTTTGCAAGAATGATTTTAAGAGCACATATTACCGAGTTAAGGGTCATTTGTTGGGCCTTCCTTCTTGTGGGATTTCTTCATGTAAAGGTGTGAGTGTTACCCAAAGGAAAGAAATGGGAAAGGAGGATCAAGAAGGCTTAGGCAATGTAGCAACAGCAAGCAAGAAAAAGGATGAGGATCCTCTTCCATTCTTAAGGAAACCCTCTACCATTCGGCCTCCATTTCCACCTAGCAGAGGTGATACACATCCAGCAAGAAAGAGGCCATCTTCAATTGGTCCAATGGACAAGATTTTCCAACAAGAGGCACGAGAAGAGGTAGACCTCACCATTGCATTCTTTTTTCTACCTCAACTTCATCTCATTCAATGTTGCATGGTCACCATTGTTTTTTGAGATGTGTCGAAGTCTCGTTGAACGAGCTCCATCTGGTTATGTGCCTCCTGGTTCAGAGAAGCTTAGAACCACATTGTCGGTTAAGGCAAGTAAGGAGGTGGACAAAATTCTTGAGCCAATTAGAGCAGCATGGCCCTCTTCTGGAGTGAGTATTGTATCCGATGGATGGACGGATCCAGCACGCCATCCACTTATCAATTTCATTGTATCTTCCCAAAATGGACCGGTGTTCTTGAAAGCGGTGGATGCTCTTGGGAAATACAAGGATGCACATTTTATGGGTGATTTATTCATCAAAATCATTGAAGAAGTAGGTGTTTATTCTTGTGTACAAATCATAAAGGACAATGCACATGTTTGCAAGGCCGCTGGCATGATTGTGGAAACTAAATGTCAACAGGTATTTTCATTTTGGACACCTTTCATTGTTAATTTGCTCATTGTTTGAACTTTGAACTTATCACAAAATTTATCTAGGGGAAAGGTCACTTTAATGATTTGAGTTGTTAACTTGTTAGTGTTGTAGAGTCATTTATACTTGTTTTTTTTGCTCTTACAGGTTTTTTGGACACCTTGCATTGTCCATTCCTTGAACTTAGCACTCAAATCCATTGCTTCAGATGTGACAAGGATTGGCAACATTATTGAGGATGCACGCCATATCCGTAACTTTGTACAAAACCACACAAATGCCCTCACCATCTACAAAGAGTACACACATATTTCA
Source organism: Pseudotsuga menziesii (assembly GCA_001517045.1). Classification (NCBI taxonomy): domain Eukaryota; kingdom Viridiplantae; phylum Streptophyta; class Pinopsida; order Pinales; family Pinaceae; genus Pseudotsuga; species Pseudotsuga menziesii. The sequence goes on along the minus strand of LPNX010477000.1, from coordinate 163,647 downwards.
TTGCTAAAGATTGCAGATACTCGGTTTGCTTCCTCATTCATCATGCTCAAGAGCTTGAGGTAGGTCAAAACCGCTCTTGGGTCCACGCTGATTTCAAAGTATTGGTCTTTCTGGAGAAAGACAGATCAAAGTGCTTCAAAAAAGGTGAAGGACACAGTATTAGATTGGTGGGAGAGGGTGGATCTTACCATTAAGATCATGGAGCCACTCATTTCTTTGCTGCGCTTTGCAGAAACGGACCAACCCATCCTAGCGGATGTTTATGAGGGGTGGGATTCCATGATTGAGTCCAGGAGGACCATTGTTATGAAGAATGAGTGTCTCGAGTATGAGACATCAGCAAAGAACTTATGGTCCACCATTCAGAATATTCTTATCTCCAGGTGGGATAAGAATTGCACACCTTTGCATGCTTGGCCCACTCCTTGAACCCTAAGTTCTACAGTCAGGAATGGCTCAATGGTGGGCCCTCACATAGAGTCCCTCCTCACATGGATGGAGAGATCTCACAGGGGAGGAAGATAGCATTTAGGCGGTATTTCATGATAAAGACTTACTTGATGAGGTGGAGGCGGGCTTTGTAAAGTTTTCCACTGCTACTGGGAGATTTGGAGCCTATGATGTGGTTGGAGATAGGGGAGTTAAGAAGCCCTATAATTGGTGGGCAACTCATGGGAAAACATGCCCTATTCTACAGAAGCTAGCCTTGAGGATCATCTCTCAAGTTACATCATCCTCTAGTTGTGAGAGGAATTGGAGCACATATGGCAAATTGTACAGTTGAAGAAGAGCAGGCTTGAGGAGTCCAGAGCATAGACGATGGTGTATGTGCACACCAACCTTTGTCTTATTTACAGGAAGAGGGAGAAGTGGGTGAAGGGAAAGACAAAGATGTGGGATGTCTTTCCTGATGATATGGGTTTGGACAACACTACTGAGTTGGCATTAGCCAACCTGGATCTTAATGATCCAGTGCTAGAGCCGGTGACATTTGATGATAGTGATCCTTTGGAGGGATCATCCTCCACACCAGCAGATATTGATCCTCAGATGGTTGAGGAGGAGGAGAGAAGTGATGAGTTTGTTGATTCAGGCATGGAGAAGGACAAGGACTATTGATAGATGAGACTCTTCATTCTTCCATTTTGATCTACACCTTTTTGTATTTACTATTGCCAGTGGCATTCCGACATCTATGTAATACATTATACATTTTGATTTTCATGACTTAATGAGAAATATGGTTTTGACTCCTCAGTATTGACATCTTGATCTATGACTATGATATCTATGTGTCTCATAATCTCATTGTGATTACTGATTTGATTTGTAAATGTGTAATACTAATGTTAAATGTGCATTGATTCTGATTTATATTGAATATTTGTAAAAATTTGAATCTATAGGTCTATAATTTTAATATATATAATTATTTTTAAATATATATATGTATATAACATGTCCTACGTGTACTAACTCCGGGGGTCAGCGTGTCCATGTCGGACACTTGAATCCCCATGTCCCGTGTCCCCATGTCGGGTGAATTAGGTATTCCCTTTTATGTGGACACACTTCCTAGTCTCCTAGTTAACTGAGATAGCACATGAGCTTTAGTTTTGGTTGGTTTGTCCCCTAGTTGTCTCTAGAGGTGGCACATGAGCTCCTAGATCACTCAAAAGGTGGCGCATGGACCACTAGTTAGCCCCTAGAGGTGACGCATGAACTCATGCATGTATTGTGACACTTGGAGGGGTGCCTCTCTTGCTGCAAATCCTATTTAAGAAAGTGTGCCCCCCTCATTTCATTGTGAGTTGATGCTTGATGCTGACACTATTGTAATCATTTGAAGAGCTTTATTGTGCAATAAAGTAAAGACTTTGGAGTTCATACGTGGATCATCTTCTCAATGTGTGGATGCTTACTGGTCTAATGCCTCGAAAGTAATCTATGTTATTATGCAATCGTTAAATCTTTCCTCTTTTGCTCAACAAGGGTATTACTACCCAGTAGGATGCGCTTTATTCTATGTACATGCTTAGTTAGATCTTATTGTTAGTTGCACCCTGAAGAGGAAGGATGAGCAGATTCAATCTCCTTTGCAATTGTTTTTTATTGAAAATTCCTTGCTCATCGAGA
>LPNX010477000.1:82086-160480 GCA_001517045.1 Pseudotsuga menziesii | reverse complement strand
AGGGCAAATTGAGAATAACATAGTATTTTCAATGAATTACCAAAAATATAAATAATACTAATGATGTGGACCATTTCAATTAGGCCCAGACATTTCAAAGAAAACCACTTTCATATGTTCAGGTGCCCCTCAAATAAGACATTACAGTAAGACATAACAATCTGCAGAGTTTCATTGGGACATTATAATAAGACATAACAATCTACAGGGTTTCAAAACTAATTCAATAACCAGTTCCAAGAAATATTGAACTTCCTACATGGCATAATCAATATCTCACATACCTCATATAGCAGTAAACTTCCTGCACAGATACGCTTCATAGTAAAAACAGCCAACATAAACACTTTTGACATTAACAACTACAGGACATTATACAAAATAAGATGCCAGCAAGAGTGCTCACTGAGATGTTTGACAGAACAAATTTCAAGAAGAAAACAGCTCCTTATGTAATCTAGACTCTAGACAGTGTAGCCTTTAAGTAGAGCAAAAGCACAATGCCCATCACATTTTATTCTATGCCTCAATGTAGTTATTTTATCACTGTAAAAATCTTAACATAGCAAGGTACACATTTCAAAAGACCGATATTCGAGAATGAGAATTAGAACCTATATAAAAGAGAAGTCCTTGCTCAGTCAAAAGATAAAGATTAGAACTGCCAGAATCAGACAAGGGGATATTATAGTGGAAAAGTCAAAATTGAAAATACCAGCAGATAACCAGCATAATCAAATCAAGGGGTTAAACGTCTCTTAACCCACTTGAAGCATTGCAAAGCAGCTCTAACTTCTAAGCTATTGAAAGAAAATTAACTCCCAAACCAATTCCTTTTCTAATGCTAGGAGACATAAAGCATCATGAACTCAGGAAGTTGTTCCGAACAACGAAACTGCCAAGTGGGGCAACCCTAGCAAAAGGGAATTCTAAGGGACTGCTGATAAACTCAACATTTTAAACAGCTATCCCACAAGGTAACTCCTACAAAGGAAACAAATCTATAGCTATTGGTCTAGAGTCCTAGACCCCACAAAAGTCATGGACGAAAATCAGGGTTTTGATGCAAATGAACAGAAGGAAGGATTTAATGCATAATGTGGAACAGACTAATTAATATATTTACAGTAAGAACTATTATGTAGGGTCGTCTCTAATTATGCAATCATCATCTCTAATTATGCGATCACATCTCTTATGTTTTAAATATATGACAGGCTTCTTGACTGCATATCACTAGATCACCTACAATTTATATTAATGAATATCTATGTATCCTTTGACTATATGAAATCGTGCCTTTAGCTACAAATACCTATGGCTACCCTGTGACTACCCTGAAATACATCACACGATGCTTGTTTAAAAATGTAGTTGGAACTTGGAATGAATGAGGTATGGATACATAGGGACATTTGAGAAAGAAATGGGGACATAATTTTCATTGTATTCAAGAACCAAAACAATCCAAAGCAAACAGTAAAATAAACAAATAGGTACTACAGTCTCAGGATTTGGCTTCCCCTGCTTAAAATCTTATTAAGTATCACTCAGCTCCAAAAGCCAAGGAAAACCAGGACACCCACAGTTGAACATAAGGAAAATAAAGATACCCAGACCTTAATTGGCATTTATGCTGAAAGCTTCACCCAATATCAATTCACTATTTAATATTTGATATTTCTTCCTTCCTTCCTATTCCAGTCCAGAATATTTGCAATACTTTCTGAACACAAGATTACAAGATTATAAATTTTTACCATACAGAGGAGACAGATATTATTTGCAAAAAGAAGGAAATAAGTTAGGACGGGGAAGCATAAGCATTTCAGAAAATAAGGAATTCTCTGGAACAAATGGAATTCTGTAGGGAAGAGACTCAAATCTTCTCCAACCAATTACAAAGCAGTATGTTGTAACATACCTTCATACCAATCATTGCTAGTCTAAATGTGCATTAATGGCAGTGGTATGTGTTACCAGATGAACTAGCAGGGCTAGTCACCAGCAAGCATATGAAGAAGAAAGTGACCACTGTCACCTTAGCCACTTCTCCAAACTTCTTTGGAAGTCGGAACCTCCTAGAGGAGAGCCCTAAATGAAAGTCTGTAAGGACACTTAAACACCAAATTATATCCTCTTTGAAAGGGTTAGTGACCAGTGCCTTTATGGAGTCAGTTTAAGAATGAAGAAGACATACTATGTAAACAAATATGAATTCTGTAAGTGCAGATCAGCCTATCACCTTCATTCAACCAATGTGTATTATATATGCTCAAGTAAGGCAGCCAAGATATGACAGTAATTCAAGGTAGATATATGCAATACTGATACATAAATAACGTTCAGTATGGAGCAGTATGACAGCCAACAATACAACAGAAAACAGTGACAAAAAGTGCTACCATTCGATGTGTTTCAGCAGTATACAGTACCCAAATGGAGAATAGTTATTTAAGGCAATTATTATCTAATTGCAAAGCTGTGCATCCAAAAGAACTAGAAGAATGTATGTATGCAAAATGAAATCTGTAATGGCATTCAACTTGTAACAGCAGTATACAAAATCGTCCAAGTATGAATATTAGTCACCCCTCAAAAGGCATTTATCAGTTAGCAATTAAGACTGTCCAAACTGTTGTCCGCCGATTGCACACCAGCAGCAGAAACTTTCCGAAAGCTGTCTCCTCACTTAAGAAAGTGGGAGAGGTGTGACCTTGGGGGCAAGCACAGCTAGGTACTGTCACCTACTCCTAGCTCCTCCGTTTAGGCTAACTCCTAACGAAGCCAAGGGGGGTAGTCCCTAACAAAAAGTTTTCCTAAGGCTCAATGTGGTTAAAGTGTTTTAGTTGGTTACGGATGCGGATGGGTGTTATTTAGGAGTTATTATGATTAGAAGTGTTTATTTATTATGAGTATGACACGTAATCAAAAGCAATCCACGTTGCTAACAAGAGATTAACAAATAAGCAATGATTCCAGAGTTTAATTATGCATTCAGAGATAGAAATTATAATAAACCAGACAATTGATCAAAATAAGAGAATTATACAGATTAAAAAAAGGACCAGTGCCTTATGGAGTCAATAATACTGAAATGCGCCAAGAAAATAATAAGTCTAGAAATCAAGCTAGTGAATATTAGGTTGTGCGAGTGCTCTTGGTAGGTTTTAAGAATTTTATGTGCTCTTGATTAGGTTGTCAACGAAGGTTTGTCAAAAAAGCCGAGAGAATATTCCAAGTTCACTCCGTTGAAGACATGTCGGGCCCGCCCAGTATCCCGGGCTGGTATCGCAAAGATTGACCAGCTAACTGAGAAGCTTAGACAGCGAGGTTCCGGCGCCTCTACTAGGAAGTACTTTAGAAAATTCCCTACAACGTCGGTGCGTTGGTTACGGAGTTTTAAATTTTATTAAGTTATTCTTGCAAGATTAAAAATCCAATGTCGTTTCTGGGTACTCCAATTTGAGATCAGTCAGAGCATACTCTGACAAGGAGAGAACAAAGTTAATTAATTAAAGGGTGTGTGTTGCAAGTTTTATTAAATCAATTAATTAGGACTCTCCGACAAAGAGCGCTCTTGACCCCGTCTTATGATAGTGGTTCAAGAGACTTAGCTAATCTAAGATACCTAATGCAGGGGTATGCAATTCTATGAATGCTCTCCGATAGAGAGTGCTCTTAACTTGTGTTACTGCAAGTTCAAGATGTTAAAATATTGTAACTTCGAAGAATATTCTATATGTATCTTTTTGTGGTCCCCGATGGTCCTACCGGGATAACCACTTGTATTACTTTGTACCCCGATGCTTCTAATCGGAAGAACTAATAAGAGTCATGAGGTAGTCCCCTCTAATTGTAAAGGTGGGTCATTAGCACCCCATTGTGGTTACTTGAGCCTACATGTGTAACTCGAGCCTAAATGATTAACTCAAGCCTACATGTCGAATTTAATTATTAAAGTGAACGGATGAATATAAATAGAGGTGTGGTGCTCCTCATTTGGAACACACACTCTTACTTGTGTAGCGCATTAGTGGAGGAGAGAGAAGTAGCTAGAGAAGGAGGATCAGTCTTTGATCTCCCTTTTGGTTTTACCTTTTATCTTTTGGGGCATCTATATTGAGGAAGTTTTTGCTGGGTTTTTCCCTTTAGGGTTTTCCCAGGATAAATCTTTGTGTTCCTTTTGTATGGTTGTGCTTGTCTATCTTTCAGTTATCCTGTTTATATGCTTTTGTTATGAAATTGAAATGAAATACTAATGATCTAGGTTAGCATATGAAAATAAACATGGTATCAGAGCCACCCTGAAAGAAGACATTGTGCAGCTACAAAAGCTAGGGCTTCTTACTTTTTGGGTCTCTCTCCACAATCGATCAGCAAAAGAAGGCTAGGCTGACTCTCCATTGAAGGGCGCATCTTTCTGTCGAAGCGGAATTCGATTCCGAGCATTTTCAGTTTCCGATGCAAGAAATTAGGGCTTTCTACAAACGAAGAATTTTTGAGTGAGCCCGGCATAGGATTGCTCTCCTCATCAAAATCGAAGTTTAGAGACCTGGATCAAGATTTTTGGTTGGGTGAAACTCCGGGAAAGTCAAACCCTAGTTTGACCCTGAGCTGAAAAAACCCTAAATACTAAAACTGATATGTTTTGGTACATTTGCTATATCTCGGGATTAGCAAAGGCTCAGGAGCTGAAAATTGCAGAGGTCGAAGATAAAATCATGATGTACACTGTGTCCAAAATTCAGCCTCAGATTCGCTATATTCTGGGAGATATGATCCCTCCAAGTTAGGGTTCCAGCCTCTTTCAGGATTCATCCCTAAACAGGACACCTGGGGAGAATTGCTATATCTTGGGCTACAAAGTTCCAAATGAAATTTTGGAAGATGTTCCAGAAAGGGCACGGACTGTACTTTCTGTGGTCCGAGTTTCAGACTCAGAAGATGAAACAGTGACACGTGGTTGTCCGTACAACTTCGCTGTTCTGAACAATCCTGTAACAGGTCACCTTGGGAAAATGATCATAAGTCGCAATTGGTGAAACCATTTCTGATGAAACCTGTGGTGTTGGAACAGGGACATGCGAGGGTACCTCAGTACGAAGTTTCAGACACAGAGGAGCAGAAATTTCGAAGATAGCACAGAAACAGTATCAGACATTTCTGCAGGAGAAATTGGAAAACTAGGGCTTCCTATTCCGGGAGCTTCCCTCCACGATTTCAAAAAAGGAGTACATTGGACAGCTCAGCTTGAAGAGATCTATATTTCTATCCAATCAGATATGAAAGATTCCAAGTTTTGAAAATTAGGGTTTCTCTGACAAACCCTAGATCAGCCAGCTCCGAAACCAAGACGAACACATCAAATCGGTAAGATCTAATCTTACAGATTTCCATTTGAGGTTCTCATCAGCTTGATGATAAGCTTGGTGAAGTTGACAACTTTCAAGCATGGAAGTATTTGATCTCTCTGAAGAAAATGAATTGGACACCTACATGAGTAGAGAGGTTCCAGTTCCAGAGGGAGATGAGGCTCAAAGCCTTACACCAAAAGAACTTGGTCAAGGCCAAGAAGATCATTGCCGATTCAGTCACGAATCAACTTGTACCCCAAGTGTCTTCCCTAAAGACACCGAAAGAGATGTTTGATTCCTTGACCAAGCTATTTGAAGGAAAGAACATACATCAGAAGATGACCTTAAGAAACAGGTAAAAGAAGAAGTGAAGAATGCAGAAGTGGTTATAGCCACCTAGAATGGCCTCCCAGGATCATGGGATTCATTCATGCGAAGAATGTGTGCCAGAAGGAAGTGATTACTTTCAGTAGACTCTGGGAAGAAGAAGAAGCTCGACTCATAAGAAGAGAAGAAGAAGATGGGAGCAATTGAAGATCAAGTTCTCACCATTCAAAGAAGATCCCTCAAGCGATGAGGAATATGAAGAACTCAATTCTTGAAGAACCTCTTATCCATCTTATCATTTGGATAAGAAATGATGATGTCATTTATAAAGAAGATGATGAAGTAGAAGGATCAAGAAGGAGTCTACCCACGAATCGAATAAAAGATAAGTATTCAATTGTCATTTCATGATATTGTTTTGTTATACATTTGATTATATTCAGTTGATGTGTTATGCATGATAGACTAGTTGCATTAATGACAGTAGTGCGATATGGATAAATGTTGTGTTGGCTAAACAGTTGCATGATGCATAAGAATTTGTCGTTATGCATATGTTTTATGAAATAGTTCTAACCATGCAACTGATGCATTTGAATTGTAGGAAAGCTCTTGTACAACCGCCTACAAGAAAAGAAGGATGAGACTTGTTCTGAAGAACAAGTGATGACAATTCAATAAACATGAATCTGAAGCTCCCAGGGTCAGAGACATCATGACGAAGGAAAGAGCTTTAGAGAGCGGTAGATCCACCTCGAAGGATGAAGACCACCATGGCTATGAAAGAAGCTATGATCAAAGAGTAACAATTGATCATGAGGAATGGTGTATTCGATATGGTTTCGATACATAAAGGGAAGTACGTAGTATCTTCCATATGGATCTACAAGAACAAGTGTACAAAGCAAGGTTCGTGATTTGCCTCAGAAAGAATAGAAAGAATAGACTAGGACATAACATACTCTATTGACAAGTATATATCAAGCATAGAACCACCTGTACAGAATGAAGAGGAAAGATGATACTCCACTTTAGGGGGAGTGACTGAAGAAGATATCTGAGTTCGACATGGTACGACATGATGGACAGCTTCCTGATGGATCGAGACTTTACCAAGAGTAAAGTGGGTTCCAACCTTCAAGGTTGAATGCAAAAGACTAGGATATGTTGATGACCTAACAAGACGAACTCATGGAAGATGTTATGATGAAAGAATACTAGAATGATGTTTGGGATATAGTACTCAAACTAGAAAGCAAGAATGTGGTATCTTCCAAATGGATTTGCAAGATAAAATATGTTGCAGATAGAAGTAAGGAAAGACTTGTGGCTAGAGTCTTCTATCAGAAAGAGGGAATTAATTATCAAGAGACATTTGCTCCAGTAGCACGGTATACTTCGATTAGAGCTATCATGGCACTTGCATCCATGATGAAGTGGAACTTACACCAAATGGATGTGAAAACAGCTTTTTTGAATGGTGTGATTGAAAAAGAAGTATACATAGAATAGTCACAAGGATCTGAAGTTGAAGACAGATGGACTCACGTATGCAAGTTGAAGAAGGCCCTCTATGGCCTGAAGCAAGCTCCCAGAGCCTAGTATGGAAGGATAGATCCTAACAAAAGTCGATCCTAACCTTTACTTCAAGGTTATAGAAGATGAACATGTCATACTATTACTGTATGTGGATAATCTATTCCTGACAAGGAATGAGAAATAGATTGTAGAATGCAAGAAGAAGCTCGCTGAAGAATTTTAGATGAAAGACCTTGGGTTAATGCATTATTTCCTAGGTCTAGAAGTATGGCAAAATTCAGAAGGAATCTTTCTCATCTAGGGAAAGTATGCAGTAGAGATATTGAATCCCGTAATTCCAAAAGGAAGGATTGTCTTAAATGTTGATGTAAGTGGACTTGATCCCGTAATTCCAAAAGGAAGGATCATCTTAAATGTTGATGTAAGTGGACTTGATCTTGTATTCCGAAGGAATGATCATCATGTGTATGTATGTGTTAGTTGTGATCAATACTGGTACCTCCGCAAAGACTTGATCCCGTAATTCCGAAAGGAAGGACCGTCTGAGTACCACAAATGTGTTGTCCATGATCCCGTAATTCCGAAAGGAAGGATCATGTTGGTTGTTGTTACACCTGCTATAGATGATGTTAGTCCAGCCTTGATGTTTTGATGATGATGTTTCTGATCGAAAGATCAGAGTATGATGATGATGATGTTTTGATGATGATGTTTCTGATCGAAAGATCAAAGTGTGATGATGATGATGTTTTTGTTTTTGATCGAAAGATCAGAGTGTGATGATGATGATGTTTTTGATCGAAAGATCAGAGTATGATGATGATGATGTTGCTGCTGATCGAAAGGTCAAAGTGCTAAAGATGTTGTTGCTGATCAAAAGGTCAAAGTGCTGAAGTTGTTGCTGATCGAAAAGTCAAAGTGCTGAAGATGTTGTTGTTGATCGAAAGGTCAAAGTGCTGAAGATGTTGATGCTGATCGAAAGGTCAAAAGGTTGCTGTCGTTGAAGATTGAAGATGAAGACTATATGATGTTGAAAAGCTTCAAATGATTTATAGATGTGTTACCCTGATGATGTTGATGATGTCCTCTATCTCTCTCCTACTATTGTTGTTGTTGATGTTGTTGTACAATACCCTTCTCGTTAAGGGGGAGTGTTGAAATATTGTAACTTCAAAGAATATTCTATATGTATCTTTTTGTGGTCCCCGATGGTCCTACCGAGAGAACCACTTGTATTACTTTGTACCCCGATGCTTCTAAACGAAAGAACTAATAAGAGTAATGAGGTAGTCCCCTCTAATTGTAAAGGTGGGTCATTAGCACCCCAGTGTGGTTACTTGAGCCTACATGTGTAACTCGAATGCAATATCCCAAATCCCGATATTTTCTAATTCTAAGCAAATACGCTGATACAACCGAGCATGCAAACTGCCATGCGAAAATCCCTATTTTATAGCAAAAATTAGGGTTAGGGTTTGTGGGATAGAATGAACACTTACCACTCATAAGCTGGCTAGATTGCTCCTGAGAGAGTATGCATGCATCAAGAGCTGAATCAGAGATGAACTGATATCTTCTGCTTCCGGTGAAACCTCGGCAGCACGAACCCCAGATCAGCTAAGGGTCACGTTTTCAGTGAAGGAGGTGCCCGATGAAGCTGTTGATTTACAGGGCTGATAGCCTTCCCGTGTCGGAGAGAATGCCTGGCACATGCAGAAGTTCTGAGATCTCTAGGCAGGCTAGCGAATGGTTCCAGACGTGCAGCTGCTCACGCCCCCCCTGATCTCGAAATGGCTGATAACTGCTCAAGATGAGCACGATCGGATCTGATAATCACCGGGTACTGGAGTAAGATGCCGATGATGAGAATCGTGTCTGGGTTGCGAAGTAAAACTGAGATCTGAAGACCCAGCGAATGATTAGGGCTTTCTGGCTGAAAACCCCTTACGGTTGCACACGTACCCCTGCAACAATCTATGTAGTATACTGGATAACTATGAATGAATGAAAGAGCAAATGGTGAACCTGTATGGCTTAACCTGAATGAGACTAGGGCAGATATCTCACTGCCGAAACCCTGCTAGCTGAAGACGCCGTCTCCAACTCCAACTGTTGTGCTGCTATTCAAGAGCTCCAAAATCAATAATAATCAATAGTAAAGTCTCCATTCACTTTATCTTTCTTTTATAACTTTCAACTGCGAAAACCCTAACTTTTGACCTAATTATGTCACTTTAACTTCTAATTTGCAGTTGACTTGCATGCATGCGCATGGAGACTTAATTAGGTGCATGCATCATTAAATAATGCTTAAATGTCACGCATGTCACTTTTAGGGTTTGCACGTCACTTTCAGGGTTTGCATGCATCTCACTTTTAGGGTTTGCATGCATGTCACCTTTGGGAACACTGCATCGAGCCTACATGTCGGATTTAATTATTAAAGTGAACGGATGAATATAAATAGAGGTGTGGCGCTCCTCATTTGGAACACACACTCTTACTTGTGTAGAGCATTAGTGGAGGAGAGATATTTAGCTGGAGAAGGAGGAGGATCAGTCTTTGATCTCCCTTTTGGTTTTACCTTTTATCTTTTGGGGCATCTATATTGAGGAAGCTTTTGCTAGGTTTTTCCCTTTAGGGTTTTCCCAGGATAAATCTTTGTATTCCTTTTGTATGGTTGTGCTCGTCTATCTTTCAGTGATCCTGTTTATATGCTTTTGTTATGAAATTGAAATGAAATACTAATGATCTAGCTTAGCATATGAAAATAAACACAAGAGTCTTACTTAATTCGTTAAACTTGGAAAAGAAATAAAACATAAAAAATCTAACTACCCAAGAGTCTCTTTCATAGGTTTTTTAGGGCCCTAATCGAGAAAGCAAGGGGGTAAATATACAGTAAGAAATTATGCAATGTTTAATTAAACAATTAAATCTATATTTTTCTTCATTTTTAAACATAAACTAACTTAATTGCAATTATCCTATCCTACTCCACCATTAGCAATTTATTAAACAAAAATGAAAAAAGCAAGCATGACAATGGGACGATATAGGCTTCCCCCAAATGGGGAAAGAAGGGTGTGGGAGCCGTAATCCCACTCACTTTTTATTAAATTTTTACAATTTTGATGACTTTGTTTTTGCCTTTGCCTTTTCCTGAAAGAACAGGGAGAGAAAGGGATGGAAAGAAAAGGGAAGATTTGTCTTTTTGTTCTTCTTGCTTGCTCTCTTGCTTACTTTTAACCTTTGGGCTTTTCTCAATTCTTCCCGCAAATAAGAACTTTAAACAATTCAAACGTTATGTATTAATTGAAAATTAAAAACAAAAACTACAAACTAAACTCTCAAAGAGGGGTAAAAAACCAGCAGTGAAAGAGGAGGAAAGGGAGAGGAGAAAAACCAAGAAAAGGGAGAGAGAAAAGGTAAAAAGGAGGGCTGTCCTAAAGGTAAAAAAGAGGGCTGTCCAAAGGCAAAAAGAGGGCTGTAAGACAGTAAGAAAGAGGGCAGCAAACAGTGAAAAGAGGGCTGTCCAAAAGGAATAAAAAGAGGGCTGTCCGAAGTGTGAAAAAAGGGTGCAAACTAAGTAAAAAGAGGGCTGTCCAAAGGGAAGAAAGAGGGCTGCAAACTAAGGGAAGACAAAGGAAAAAGAGGGCAGCGAAGAGGAAGGAGGAAAGGCAAGCCAAACAAGGCCATGCAAGGGAACCAAAGGATGGAAAAAAGTAAACGAGGGCTTCCTAAGTAACCAATAACCAAAAGAACTTTATCTTGTGGATGGAACACAAGAGAGAGATAGTTACTCCCAGCTTTCTTTTTGTAGCAAAAAATGACGAACCTTGTAGGTCCTGCAATTACAAAGTGTTAAACTCAAAATGGTTGTTTTGAAGCATGGGATAGAAGCAGCTGAGCTCACACCGTCTACAATCTGTGAAGCCTGAATCACACCAAAACTCAATACAAGAAGTGAGATAAAAATTATATGCTAGTATGCTAGGAAAATCAAATCAAGATCAACATTTTGTATTACTGACTACTCATATCCATCTAAATATCAATCTACTTTGCATAAATAACCAAATTGAGACAACAAATGGCTATTCTACTGTGCCAACAATGGCCTTCTTGAGCTAGCAAAATATTTAATCACATACAAGTATTAAAAGAGAGGAGTTAGAGACAATATCACCTCAACCATGAGGAATTCACCACAATCAAAAGCCCATAGACCTCCAAATTCGAATATCTTTATTAACAATTCCAAAGCAAATGCTTGATACAATTTTCTCAGAGTAACTTTAACCCAAAAGTTCCATCCCAATAGAGCTAAAGAAGCCTCTATTTATACAATGAAAGAAGCCCAACACCCTAAAACCAAAAAACCAGACCTAACCGGCCCGGCACACCACTGAAAGACCAGACCTGAAGAAGATGAGCTAAGAGTGAGGGGAGGCCTCCACCTAGACAAGGCGCCCCGACTCTAACCCTAAACAGTGAAAACCGAGCCCAGAATGAGCCCACACATGTGATGACGCCCCTGTTGGAGAGAGAGGGCGTGAGCATGAGAGAGGGGCGTGAGCTGGCTAAGGGAGGTGTGAGCTAGGTAAGGAAGAGCTGCTGCTAGGTCTGGAGGAGCCACTGCCGGTAGATCATAATGTAATCATCAGTCCCTGCCTCGATCAAATCATCAAACCAATGAGTGCTCTCCATCTCTTCCAATTCAGGAGTTTAGCTGGAGATGACAAGTCTGTTAACTGAATATATCTTTATTGCTCACTAAATGCTGACTGAAGCCGAATTATGATAACTCCAATCATCATAAATGCCCATTGACATGTCACTCTGCATTTCATTTCATTGAATTTGGATTAATTTAGAGAGTTTTGAGTTTTCTCCAAAATAATCATTTTTTAATAAAAAATCAATTTTTTCCCCAAAAATGACTTTTTTGAGAAAATGTGTGTTATATGTCCGATTGATGATCTGAAAGTTGGATCTGACTGGCTGACCGATCAAGAATGATTTTTGGCTTAAGGTTAGAGCCTTCAATCACTGAATTCAGGGTCCGGAGACTAACTTATTACAAACGGGATTTTTCCATTTAATTTATGGAAAAATTAATTAAAAAACTTAAGGAAATAATTAAAAAATCAAAAAATTAAAAATAACTTTTTGACGCGTCCAGTAAATAAATTTCGGAAAAAATTTTAATGGTCCTATTGACTTAGGATATGACCATGCTCTATTCAAATAATGCCTAGTAGGTTTATATACACTTAGTTGGGCTCTAATAACCCCCCAAGGCCCAGAATTCAAAATCGAGCATTCCAGCTTTGGAGGAAGCGGGAGAAAACCTCGTCAATTATACTCGGCTATAGGCAAAGCATAATTGTGAAGGGAAAAAAACTCCCTGGAATACCTTAGTTGAAATTCTACGTCTTCGGAGACCGAACCACTCAAAACACCCTACTAGCACATTTTATTACAAACCCCGCGGGGCCATGGTCATAATTATTCAAACAAAAAATTGACTAGCCAAAACTGGCTAGATACAAAGGCAGATCATCTAATACACTGGAACACAAACATTCATCATGTTTGTCAGATGGCGGCTCCTCAGCTAATCCAACCATGGTACAAATAAGTGGATAACACAAACATAACAAAGATAATGCAAAGCTTGTGTTTACCAATGTTGGAGTTTGTGCAACTTCGGAAGACATTCTTTACTTGTGCCTCCTACGGGAGTTTGAACTTGTTGTAATCCATCATACAAACACTAGAAAAGAACAATGTAACCTTGGGGTGAAAAGCAAGCAATAAAAAAAAATCAAAATAAAATTATAAAAATGTATTTTATTGCTCCCCAAGAGAAGTCGGCCCCAGTGAATTTTCCTAGTGAAAAATCAGTATAAATAGGAGGCACCTCCTCCTCATTATTCACTCATTCACTCAAATGACTTTGGCATCACTGAGAGAGAGAAGTGCGCACCTACTGGTGGAGAAGATTGTTTTAGGGTTTCTATCTTTGGAAGGCATTTCCATCTTTTCTCTTTCTTCATTGTACTCTGTTCTCAGAATCATCATCTCTAGACGAAGGTTGTTGGGTTTTCTCCCATTTGGGTTTCCCAGGATAAAAATACTCGTGTTACTGTTATGTGCTTTGTCTTTCTTCTAGTGATCCTATTGGTAAATGCAACTAAGTTATACTGCTATAATCTTATGAAAATCTAACCCGGTATCAAAGCAGTGCTAGAAGAAGCCATTGCTGGAACATTGTCGGAACCCTGTCGGAACTAGGGTTTCATCCTTCAAATCCTTTACTCAACCTTTTGGCAGAAAAAGAGCCTTGTGAATTCTCTCTATGGAGGGCGCATCTTTTGGTGAAGGTGGAATTCAATTCTCAAAATTTTCAAATTTTGACCTAATTCTGGAGCTGCAACGGAAATTAGGGTTTCAATTTTTGACCTACTTTCTTCACATTTTTGGCTCAACTCTACTTCTTCTCAACTCACCTCTCTAAGGCGCATTTATCTGTGGAGTCAGTTTTCCAAAACTCCAACTTTCATTTTTGACCTTGCCTCTGCTAGGGTTTCAGATCCAGATCTGCAGTCAAGATGATCAGCATTAAGGTTGAAGATTGTTTGGAAGGGGCCTCCAACTTCATCCCCTGGAAGTCTAGGGTTTTTCTTCTACTAGAAGAAAATGACCTATTACAGTTTGTAAATGCAAAGGTCCCAGAACCAAAAGCCGAAGAAGGCAAACCTCGTTGGAGGAAGAATGATGCCAAAGCAAGGACTTTTGGTGGACTCAGTTAGAGACCACTTGGTTCCTCAGATCTCAAAAAAGACAACAGTGAGGAAGATGTTCAAAACCTTAAAGAAGCTATTTGAACAAAGTAGCATCAATGTGACTCTCACATTGAGGAATAAACTGTCGAATATGAAGATGACGAAGTTCGAAAATACTTCATGAAGATCACCAAGTTCTGGGACAAGCTAAAGTTCAGTGGAGACAACCTTGAAGAAAAGGATCTCGTTATGACCACCTTAAATGGTCTCCCACCATCCTGGGAGTCTTTCATTCAAACTATAGGTGGTCAAACCAAGCTGTCCAAATTTGATAAGCTATGGGCAGAATGCACTCAGGAAGAGACGAGAAAAGCAGCACGCCAAATACTACATAGCGCTCAACCTGAGGAAAATCAAGTGTTCGTATCTCATGCCAAGAAAGGCAAGGGAACGGGAAGGAAGTCCTTCAATCACAAGCACCAAGATAAGAAATCAAGTCCTCCCCCAGATCAAAAGAAACAAAAGAAGGATCTATCTCAGATCCAATGCTACAGGTGCAAGATATATGGTCATTAAGCCAATAGCTGTCGAAGTTCTGACAAAAGGAAGCATGAAGCTTCAACTGTTGATGTAGAAGAAGACACTCCTCACAAGAAGCCAAGGAATGATGATCGTTCAAAGTTCTTCTTCTAGTACTCTTCAAACTACAAAGATGATATGAAGATTCAGACTATGATGATCGTCAAGCAAGCATATGAAAATTAGTGGACTCTGATAGTGGGAGCCCACCAATAAAACAACGAAAGATAAGTATTTGATTTTACATGCTCTAGTAGATTAGATCTTATTGCTTTGAATATATTTACACAGATCTACATTCCTAGATTCAGGAAGTGGTTGAGCTTGTGATATAGTTCCTTTATTAACAGTAGGCTTACGTAGTAATTACTATACACATGATTGATTAAATAGCATGTCATGCTGCACAACCCATCTAGGATGATAACTCCCATATAACATACTTAGAGTAGTACACACTCTTAATGGTATGCTATAATGGAGACCATAAGCATCCAAATAATGGCCTCATGTGTGTTGTGTTGAAGCATTGAATAAAAGTTGCCTACAGTAATTATGAAATATTGCTAAACATTTGACAGGATTTGACTTGTAGGGAATGCCATGATCTAAAAGGACAAGTGATCCTATTGATATACGGATGGAACGAAAGCAAAAAGCATGAATTATGACTCTCAGACCCAGAACAATCTCATGCACAGATTTGGTGATCAAAAGCAGAAGGCTTCTACGAATGTCAGTCTATCTGTTATGTTATCACATATATAGTAGCCAGGCTACCATATTCTATTTTTCAGATACAGCACATTTTTCAGCTAGATCTCTTACATATGAGATGTTGAGATGAGCAGTTTTGATGGATCATTATTTTCTTAGTGGACTATTATACTCTCCCATGTCACGACCGAGTCTCAGGACACTCAGATTCGAGGACTGATGTAGCCATTTAGTCATTTGCAGAGCAGTTGATGATGCCCAGATTGGTTTTAGTGTCTTCTCATTGGACAGATGATGGTTCAGATGGATTATTTGCATGGTTATGACTCGGCATTTATTATATTGTGTTATGGTTATCATTGCTCTTATACTCATTTTTGTGACATATACCAGCATTTAGTGTCATGATCTGGCGGTCATAAATATATGGACTTGAATGTATTTGTATTATGTATTGATGTCCCTACTTAGACTTGGAAGTTCTTGATCTATACTCATTAGTGTTACCCTCCTTAGGGAGAATAGAGGTAGTCATTCCCACCATTTCTTTGGCTTGCTAGTGTTGGCTTCATCTTTCACTATCTCCACCCATCCATTACCTTCAAGTTTTGTTTTAACCCGACTTGCAGCGACGTAGCTGGTTGCGGGACAAGCTTCGTATAAGATAAGTACCTTTGTTTATCTTGTCTTTGCACTGTTCTTTTCTATGGATAAGGAATGAATACGATGAATGTTATGCTTATGTGCTACGAATGTATGCTACTGACGTGTATTTGCTTCCGCTGTATACTTAAGTAATTTAGGCATCTGCACATGCATTAGAATGACAGGATATCTGTGATTATTAGACATATTCTTATCATTCTGTGACTTCACTGCGTTCCTATATGCATTTAATCTTATGTATATGCTCATGGGGTTGGTTTGTCCCTGGTTATTGTGTTCAGTTGCGTCCTCTTCGCCTGTCGGAGGGTTGGGGACATGACAGCTCCCAATTCCAATTCCACCTAACAAGCTCTTCTTGTTGATGTTTGCACTATTGTACTCATTTCAATTCATTTTCTTTTTGTGATGTTTCTTATATCTATGCTCATTGTTGCTAGAATAGATCTAGGAGATGCTACAACAACCCAACTTTATAGTACATTGATGCTACTCCTTAGTCCCATTAACCTATTTTTGTGGTTATTTGTTATAAATAAAATTATCGGACCTCGTCGAGGACTATTTATGTACCAAGTTTGGGACTGAAATATTCCCCCTTGGCAACGAATTTTGCAATGAAAGTAATACCACATAGTAAGTTATTATTACATCTTGAAGCTCCATGTGTAAATTTTTCTCAGAGGTCTCCACTCGCATTGAGAAGTCAAGATAATCAATCTGGCTACAATATTCACTAAACCAACATGAAATATACTTCAAATCTATTTAGAACTTGTAACACATGAAGATCCTTACTCAACCAAGCAATCGCATAAGACACAGAGTTTTACCCTGGAAACCCCAATGGGGAAAACCAGCAAACTATGGGGCTTTCTACTTTCTCGAGCCCATAGCAAACAAATAAATATAGAAGAGGTACAGAATGAGTTTAGATCGAAGTGGATGAACCTGAAGGGCCAAAGCCCTAGATCTGCAACAGTTGCAGTTGCTGCCCCTTGGAAAATGCGCCCCCAGCAACACACCCTCATGCTGGATTTCTCAACTCTACTCTGTCAGTCACTGATCAGTGTATTGTCTATCTATCTCTCTGAAGAATGCTCTCTCAGCTATCTTCTCTGCTCCGCTCGGATCTGAAAGTAGAAAAACGTTCTCCGGCACTGAAAACGTGCCCCAGTTGTATAGCTGCATCCTCACTCCTCAGAGGCACAACTCAACCGATCTACTATCAGTATGACTCTGACAGATCATAGAAATTCTTTCCTCAGTCACTGAGGAAAACCCACAAGACTTTGGGCCCTCTCTGCCCCCTCAGCAGATGTGCAGCAGCTCCCTCACGTCCCACACGTGTGACATGTTGCTGCTCACGTCCTCCTCCAGCTGCTCATGCTGCTGCTACTCTTCAGATACTGAATCTGCTCAGTAAAATTCTTCTGATGTTGTATAGGAGAAAGGACTCTTCAATCTCTTAAGATCTCTCCTCTCTACTTCCTCGGGAATGCACTCCTAGTTGTTCCAACAGTATGTGCCCTTTCCTTGATATGTAGCTCTGCTCCATAATCCTATGAAGATGAACTCTCCCCTATCTACTCAAGAGGCATGGTAAACTAAACACTTAGACTTCCTTTTATAAGTCACTGAGAAATTAGGTTACCAAAACCCTAATTAGGGTTCTAAAACCCTAATTTCATTTTTATGTAAAATTACTCTTTTGCATATTTCCTCGATAATATTTCAACACTCCCTCTTAACGAAGAAAGCATTCTGAATAACTCCCATTTTCTCCCTGAAATATTCAAACTTACTTTTCCCTAAAGACTTTGTAAAAATGTCAGCAACATGTTCATCTGTGGACAAACTAAGAGTTAAATAAACTCACTAAACTCACAGTTGGCTCCAACTGAGAGTTAAATAAACTCACTAACATCTTGCGAAGCCAAATAGCCTCGCAGCTAGCTAGACTGGCTGCCATGTATTCTGCCTCAGCAGAGCTCAAAGCTACTGACTTTTGTTTCCTGCTAAACCATGACACAACTGCCGAACCCAGTTTGAAACAGCGTCCTGAAGTGCTTTTCCTGTCCACGGCACTTCCTGCCCAATCAGAATCTATATGGCTAGTCAACTCTATTCCATCCCTCTTCTCATAGTTCAAACCATAGTCAATCGTACCTTTAAGGTACCTGAGCACATGCTTTGCAGCCACCTAGTGTGCCCTCCTGGGTTCCACCATATACTAAGTCAAGGTGTTGACTGAATAACTCATATCAAGTATAGTGTTAACCAAATACATCAGAGATCCTATCAACTGACGATACTTGGTTGGATCAACCAACTCTCCCTCAGAAGTCATCAACTTCTTCCAATTGGTGGTCATAGGTGTGGTCATAGGTCTGCAGTCCTCCATATGAAATCTTTTCAAGATGTCAACAGCATATTTTCTTTGCCCTAGGAAAGTATGCCCATCCTCCTATCAAACCTCCATGCCCAAGAAATAGTGCATTAATCCGATGTCTTTCATTTCAAACTCTAAAGCAAGGTCTTTCTTGCAGCTAACTATGAGTTTCTCAGCTCCTATAATAAACATGTCATCAACATAGAGGACAAGATCTGCCTCACTCTTTTGAAACCCCATTTGACGTGTTGCTGCTCACGTCCTCCTCTAGCTGCTCACGCTGCTGCTGTTGCTACTCTTCAGATACTGAATCTGCTCAGTAAAATTCTTCTGATACTGTATAGGAGAAAGGACTCTTCAATCTCTGAAGATCTGTCCTCTCTACTTCCTCAGGAATGCACTCCCAGTTGTTGTAGCAGTATGTGCCCTTTCCTTGATATGTGTAGCTCTGCTCCATAATCCTGTGAAGATGAACTCTCTCCCTCTCTACTCAAGAGGCATTGTAAACTAAACAGTTAGACTTCCTTTTATAAGTCACTAAGAAATTAGGTTACCAAAACCCTAATTAGGGTTCCAAAACCCTCATTTCACTTTCATGCAAAATTACTCTTTTGCATCTTTCCTCGTTAATATTTCAACAGCATGATCACTCTTTAAACTATAGTCATAAGATCTCATATGCCCTTGCTTTGTGGCATTAAACCATAATTAACTCATAATGAAAATTAAAGTCACAGCAATACCAGAATATATATCCAAGGAATAATTTCCAGAAATGAGCAAGTAATTTTGACAAATGGAAGAAAGAAAAATATACAAATTGGGCAATTTTTTCCCAGTGATGTGGTATTTGTATTATTTTTTTATTGATTACAATGCTATAGCATAAATGATATCATCTAGTTAGAATCAATGAATCATTGAACTCATTTATAAAATTGTCTGTTTTCTTAACTCCTTTCCAATTTGCATGGATAGGCAAATATTGCACCTTACCTGACACAGCTGCAGTTATGTCTTCTTTGCAATGTACAACAGCATTTCCTCGCCCATCATAAGCAAGTCGCCTACTTTTGATCACAAAAGGATAGGAAAACAAGTCACCTGCCTTCTCTGCACTTTCAAAGCAATCAATCTGCCATCAAGTCCATAGCTGAGCCGTCAATATTTTTCCAAGGCCTAGAACACAAGAATGAATAAAAATTGATACTCTGGCAGCTTAACAACTAAATGACATGGAAAACTAATCATCAAACCTGCATAAAATCTGGGAGGGGAACATCATGCTGGCTAAAGTGAACCTTTTGCAAATACTTGTCCTGTAAGAAGAAAAATATTAATCAGCTGTCAATGCATTTAAATGTTATATCAATTTCTTGGAAGAAGAATATTTGCCAAAAGAAGAATCTTTTTTTCCACGTGACAATTTTCCTTGGTATTTCTTATGCAGGTAAAAGATAATGTCAACTTTTCACAAATAAATATATCCTAATGTGCAATGTACATGAATTTTAACAGTGGACAACTATCAAGATCTTCACAAAATTGAATGCAGCTAAATGGGACAATATACCACAAAACAATAATTGTCCAGCTGCAGGTAGCAGCTTCATCCTATATAAAGCAATAAAATGAAATTGATGGAAGGCTGCATCACAGAACATGTTTATGCTAGCTTGCTACTGTATGATCCAAATGTCTAAATTCTGTAATCCAAGCTATAAATTGACAAATGAAGGTAAAATCAAAATGTAACAATCAAATTGGTAGAGAACTCTACACATTGTAGGCCAATTAAAGAACTCGTAGAATATAAAATAAAAACAAATAAAAAGCCTTAGCCCAGTGGGTTAGCTTGAGTGGTTGAGTGTTGTAAATTGCAAGCAGGAGCTTACAGGGTCAAGTGCCTCGGCTGGCTGCCTCTAAGAGGACCTCACTAAATATTATCGCCAGGTTAGGTTGCGAAAACTGCAACCAAACGATATATCCTGGGTACCATCCTCGAAATGAGGGGAAGTGACCAGAGGGTTTCCTGGGATGTGCATTACATAGAAAAGAAAATATAAAAAATAACTCGCATTTGATCCTCCAGCTTTACACATAGCAGAAATACCTACTGAATGGTGTAGTGATCATTCCACCTATAGTTACTACTATTTATAATTGAATCTGTAAATGTAACTATTATCTATTGAGACCTATACTCATAATTAGCATTTATTTATTAACTGGAATAAATGAATAAGAATGGATGTTGTGCTTGAAAGGACTCAATTTTATCCAATTCTTCCTTTTTCATTCAGTAAGTTCCTCACAATGTGTTTGAGAAAGTAATGTTTTCTCTGTTTGGAATTCAATGTGATTATCCTATGTTCCAGAAATTCCCAGTTGCTTTATCTCCATCTGGTCATGGTACAGATGGTAGTATGGCTTGGTATTGATATTTTGTTCCAGTTTTTAATTTGAACATGTCCATCAAATGTCAAGCATGTGGCAAGCCTATTGGTAAATCGGCTGAATTTTAGGAACCAAAACAAAGCTGAGCTATGGGGTATGATATACTCTCTATCATCCCATTCACACAGCAGGGCTCTACCTCAACCCCACATTCTCTTATGCATGTGGATTCTGGTTTGATGCTAAAGGTTATGGATGGATTCCTCCATTGCATTCATAGGATAGTGTTAACTCCCTCTAAACACTCAGAGATTTCCAAACAGATGGAGATTAATATGCTGCCAGCTGGCACTTTTGGTTATGACATGGTTGTCCAAGATAGAACCACAAGGATGCTAGTTAAGCTTAATATTTTAACCTTCAAGTACAATTTGTTTAAAACTTTCAAATTTCAATGTCTTTAGTATTTACTCTTTCCTTTCTATATATTTATTACTTAGAGGAAATTTAATTTGTTCTCTTTTAAGTTTTTTTTATTCATTGTAGATGTGTGATGGACACATTATGGTGGCAGAGTCCCAGAGCTGCAAAAACTTGCCATTCAGGTGCTAAGTCAAACTAGTAGCTCTTCAAGGTGTGAGCACAACTGGCATGCCTTTGAAGATACACTCCAAGAAGTGCAACAAGTTAGAAATGTTCAAGAATCAAAATTTTAAATTTAAATTTAAATTGTTTATAATATTATTGATTTTAAATTTTAATTTATTACAATTTTGAATTTATGTCCCTCATACAGGTTAGATATCTAGCACCTTAATGACATGGTTTATGTCTACTAGAATCTAAGGCTGCAGGTGAAACAGATTGAAAAAGTACCCAACACAAATTTTATTTCATTGGATGAGATTGACACTACTAATAAATGGAGGGTGGAGGCTGGGGAGCCTGCAATTGAGGAGTCACGTGACTAGTTGGAGGGAGAGGAGGATGGCGATGCCGATGTGATAGAGGAGGTGGGGGATGTTCCACTTCCAAAGGATAAGAAGGAGACTGATATTCCGATGCAACCAATGCACCACCTCCACAAAAACATGCAGTTGGGACTGGGAGGAGACAACTCACATTGGCTTCCACCTTAGCCCCATTACCTTCCATGATTTTTTATCATTATATCAAGAACAGATTTCAAAATTTTTAGTTTAGTGTTGATGTAATGTCCTCTTCTGCTTAGGCATTGAAGACCAGCCCGCTAACCTATGTGATTCATGTGGGTTCAAGCGGGTACTGACAGTTAGGGAATCAACTGAAGACTTATGCCATCTACAGAAAATATAAGGCATCATTATTATATCACCATTGGGTCGAAGAGGGCCACCGGCATGCATGACATCTAAGCATTATTTAATGATGCATGCACCCGATTAAGTCTCCATGCGCATGCATGCAAGTCAACTGCAAATTAGAAGTTAAAGTGACCTAATTAGGTCAAAAATTAGGGTTTTCGCAGTTGAAAGTTATAAAAGGAAGATAAAG
Source organism: Pseudotsuga menziesii (assembly GCA_001517045.1). Taxonomy (NCBI): domain Eukaryota; kingdom Viridiplantae; phylum Streptophyta; class Pinopsida; order Pinales; family Pinaceae; genus Pseudotsuga; species Pseudotsuga menziesii. The sequence continues at coordinate 138,185 of LPNX010477000.1, read as the reverse complement.
TGAATGGAGACTTTACTTTTGATTATTATATGATTTTGGAGCTCTTGAGTAGCAACACAGCATGCGGCCACAGCAGTTGGGGTTGAAGACGGCGTCTTCGGCTAACGGGGTTTCAGTAGTGAGATATCTGCCCTAGTCTCATCCAAGGTAAACCATCTAGGTTCACCATCCACTCTTCAATTTATTCATTCCTTTAAAGTTATCCAATATCCATCAGAGATTGTTTGCAGGGGCACATGTGCAGCCGTAAGGGGGTTTTTAGCTGGAAAACCCCAAATCATTCGCTGGGTCCTCAAATCTCAGTTTACCTTCAAAACCCAAGCACCATTCTCATCATCGGTATCATAATCCAGTACCCGATGATTATCAGATCCGGTCTTGCTCATCCGGAGCAGTTATCAGCAGTTTTGGGATCAAGGGGGCGTGAGCAGCTAAACATCCAGATCAATTCACTAGCCTGCCTAGAAACCTCAGAACTTCCGCATATGTCAGGCATCCTCTCCGACACTGGAAGACTATCACTCCTACAAATTCCCAGCTTCAACGAGTACCTCCTTCACTAAAAACGTCACACTTAGCTGATCTTGGGTACGTGCTGCTGGGGTATCACCGAAGGCAGAAAGTACCAGTTCATCTCCAGATTGTCTCTTGATGCATGCATATTCTCTCAGGAGCGTTTCAGCCAGCTTATCAATGGTAAGTGTTACATTCTATCCTACAAACCCTAACCCTAATTCCAGCTATAAAATAGGGAAATTTTGCATGGCAGTTTACATGCCCGGCTTTTTCAGTAACTTTCCATAGAATTAGAAAATATCAATATTTGGGATATTACAATGGTATCAGAGCTATCTTCTTGGCCAGCTGTGGGCTTAAGAAATGAGAAGTAGATGAATACAGAAGAGGACACTTTTGTAACCTATAGGAAAAGAAGGAGTAGGTACACAGAGGAATTTGAGGATATCCAACTAGAAGATACCGACTCAGATATGAACCCAATAGGTATACACTTTGACAGGGGAAAAGGAACGGGAGAAGATGAAGACAGGATGGAGTTTCGCAACTTAGTATCTGCATTGCAAGACTTAGCCAAAGGGCAAAAAGATATATTAATGCAATCAACAGATTATCGGGGAAACCAGAACCAGGTAACAGCAGTACACCTCCTTCACCGGTAGATAGAGGGTCTACAAGCAACAGTGGGAAGGTTGCATACACCAATATACAGAATACACATCACATATATACCAAACCTTCCAACATGCCTACTATGCCTCACTTCTTGGCAAATGCCGTAGGAGGTCCAGTCATGCAGGTAGAGCCTAGCGAACCCTTTGGGGCTTATTTGCAGGAATACAGGTAGTTAGGGGATGAGTTTCATGCAACCATGTCTTTTTTAGATTTTTGCAACATGAAGAGTAGGAACAAACCCAAGAATTTCAACAAGGCATTCAATCATAACTATGAGTTCCAAAAAACCTTGGGCAGGTTGACCATCCCAAACTTTGATGGGACTCGCGAAGGTTCAGCGAGGATATGGGTTCAAAAGTTGGATACCTACTTCCAACTCAATTCCATGACAGAGACTGTAATGTCCTCATCTACTTAGGCATTGAGGACCACCCCGCTAACCTATGTGATTCCAGTGGGTTCGAGCGGGTACTGACAGTTAGGGAATCAACTGAAGACTGATGCCATCTACAGAAAATCTAGGGCATCAATATTATATCACCATTGGGTCGAAGAGGGCCACCGGAGCCAAAGGCCACCGACATGCATGACATCTAAGCATTATTTAATGATGCATGCACCCGATTAAGTCTCAATGCGCATGCATGCAAGTCAACTGCAAATTAGAAGTTAAAGTGACCTAACTAGGTCAAAAATTAGGGTTTTCGCAGTTGAAAGTTATAAAAGGAAGATAAAGTGAATGGAGACTTTACTTTTGATTATTATATGATTTTGGAGCTCTTGATTAGCAGCACAGCATGCGGCCACAGCAGTTGGGGTTGAAGACGACGTCTTTGGCTAACGGGGTTTCGACAGTGAGATATCTGCCCTAGTCTCATCCAGGGTAAACCATCCAAGTTCACCATTTGCTCTTCAATTTATTCATTCCTTTAAAGTTATCTAGTATCCATCAGAGATTGTTTGCAGGGGCACGTGTGCAGCCGCAAGGGGGTTTTTAGCTGGAAAACCCCAAATCATTCGCTGGGTCCTCAGATCTCAGTTTACCTTCAGAACCTAGGCACCATTCTCATCATCGGTATCATATTCCAGTACCCGGTGACTATCAGATCCGGTCTTGCTCATCCGAAGCAGTTATCAACAGTTTCGAGATCAGGGGGGCGTGAGCAGCTAAACATCCAGATCAATTCGCTAGCCTACCTAGAGACCTCAGAACTTCCACATGTGTCAGGCATCCTCTCCGACACTAGAAGACGACCACTCCTGCAAATTCTCAGCTTCAACGGGTACCTCCTTCACTGAAAACATCACCCTTAGCTGATCTTGGGTACGTGCTGCTGGGGTATCACCGGAGGTAGAAAGTACCAATTCATCTCCAGATCGGCTCTTGATGCATGCATATTCTCTCAGGAGCATTTCAGCCAGCTTATCAGTGGTAAGTGTTACATTCTATCCTACAAACCTTAACACCAATTCCAACTATAAAATAGGGAAATTTTGCATGGCAGTTTGCATGCCCGGCTATTTCAGTAACTTTGCATAGAATTAGAAAATATCAGTATTTGGGATATTACAGTTGATATGTAATCATGATGTACCATTTGACATCTTATGCATCTTATATATTAGTTGTATTTTCATATTTATGTAGCAATGTGTTTATTTGATGTTGTTGCTTTAGACGATAAAAAATTGAAAAAAAAATTATCATTTTTGTATTATTTGAAGTTTCTCGATATTTTCCTTGATATTGCCGACAAGTTATATTTCGGACACCTAGAGATGTATTTGCCGCCACAATATATGTAACTATGGTTATAGGCACAAATATAGGAGAGACTCTTTTTGTACTATGGAACAAGTTTTGATATAGAAAAGAAAAGAAAGAACAAATAATCAATGAACATAATTGTAAAATTTTCAGACCCAACCCAGTTTCAAGTTTGACTGAGATTCTTGTTTAATGCCCAAACCCACATGTACATATAAATATGAAATCCTGATTTTTATCTCATAAACTAGAAACCCGATGAATCTTTATTTTTCTTACTGAACTGAAAAACAACAATTTCAAACCACAAATTTGACACAGTATTTTTTTGTCAAAGTCCCTGGAAAAACCCTTGCGGGAAAACCAGATAAAGAAAGATAGAGAATTTTATTATTCAGAAATTTTTACAGCAGAGAACTTTTCAGCAATTAAATGGCCAACTTATCTCAAAAACCATGCACAGCAATTTCTCGAAAAAGAGCCAAAATCTGCCTTGAAATTTGTGCCAGAACTTGTGTAGACTTGTACGGAGCTGTATGAATTCACTCCTCGATTTCTGTACTGCTGTATTGACTGGTGCCTTGATTTTCGTATTGTTGTATTGTATTTAATGAGCCTCTATTTTTATGCCCTCGGGCCTCTATCTGGAAAATCAAACTGTTGTACCTCTGTACGGACTGCTCTCCACACTGTACAGCCTACTGCATTAACTGTTGTACAACCTCATTAAATGATGGCTGCTGTCTTGGGAATCATGCCCCTCCTTTGCTGTTGTACGGTCTCTCACCAAGGTGACTGCTCTCTCCTTTTTCTTCCTCTCTCAACTTCTCTTCTCCAAATGCTCATGAAGAATAATGTGCCTAAACGCTTTCCTTTGCTTTTTGTTCATTAAGTGAAAAAAGACCTAACCAAATGATCCAAAAGCTAAGATTAGATCTTGGATAATCTAAATCTATGGTTGAAATAAAATCACTTTAATCTCAAATTAAAAATAAATTAAGTCACTTTTCTCATTAAATGTCCGTAAAGTCACTTTATATCTCATAAAGTGAAATTAACTTTGTATCTTATAAAGTTAATGCCTAAGGGTCGTGATGGACATTTCCACTTCTTGGCTAAACACAAAACCACCTAGGGGAACACTTGTCCAAGGTACAAATTTTAACACTCCCTCTTACCGAGAAAAGTGTTCTTCACAACTCTCAACTTGTCTCTAAAGAAGACAAACTTGCCTCTCCCCAAAGATTTCGTAAGAAGATCTACTACCTGCTCATCAATGGATATGTACTATAGCTCAATTGCTCATCTCTGAACATAGTCTCGAATGAAATGGTATTTGATCTCAATATGCTTTGACCTGTCATGAAATACCAGATTCTCAAAGAGCTTCATGCAACTTTGATTGTCACAGTAAATCACTGTAGGCCTTAATTGCTGACCAGCTTCGGGTGGAGACCGATCACCATATTCCCCGACCAGATAGGATCTACCAAATGTGCCACTTACATGAGCCAAAGAGAGAGGTACACCTCATTTTTAGGTGCCCTTTCTACTGTGAGATTAGAGGACAATACCATTGCCTCTATAGGGACTCATGGGGCTCCCTCTACACTTTCTTCCGATATCAAGATCAAAGATGCCTAGCCCTCTTCATTAGGGAGATATTCAACCACAGATCCCAGTTCTTACAAGCTCCATCCCACCGTGGGACTACCAAGAGGATCACCTCATACTTTCATGTTGCCTCATCAGAGCGGGATAACAAGAGACAAGCAGAGTTCTAGAGTACTCCACATTGTAGAGTGGTGAGACCTCGTGTCTACCTTCATCCCACCCCGTCAAGAGATCAAATGATGTCTTTGAGACTAAAACGGAGGTGTCGGAGTAGACATTTGACTACAAATCCTCATAGTGACAGGCGGATCAACTCTAGACAGATTCGGAATGGGGCACCTCCCACTCAACGAACTACCTCCCAACCCCAGCTGAGCAGCCAAATATCTATTCGGAGTGTCTTTCCTTCGGCCTTGGAAGGTAGAGAGTAGAGCTCCCTCAATCCTACGCCACCCTCAAGATCATATAATAGGATCCAATTATGGTGCCCAAGGACTTTGAGTACTAGCTAGTGCCTTAATGGCCCCCCTCGCCCTCTGTCATTAAGCCCTCGCCCTCTGTCATTAAGCCCAAGAGACCTTGACATCATTGCTTTCATCTTCATATTCTCTCTCTCTCTTTACTAGCACAGACATATATTTAATCTTGAACATTCTCACTTTGAATCACCGCACCTATGACACTGTTGTATATACATATTTTGGTGCTAGATAGACCTAGCAATTTACTTTTCTTCCCTTTAATTTTGATTTCAGCATTTTCTAGGAACACCCTCTGCACTCCCACATTGTATTCACAATGATGTATCTTTTAGTCCCATTGACCTACTTTGTGGTCATTCGTTGGATATTAATAAAATTATCTTATCTTATATTCCAATACAAATGCTATATTTAATAGAGTTTCTATTCATCGTCTGTTAGGATAGTTTCTATTGCATCCTTCTAAGGATTCTCCAATGGATCTTTCTCTATTACAATTTGATGTACCTCCTCTTATTAACGCATCTTCAAAAGAGACTTCTTCTATAATATTGTTGGACTTGATAGATTCTTTTTATGGTGCACATATACCAATACATTTTTCCTATCAGACCTTACCTATTCTAGGATACAACGATCTCATTATTGACACCACCACATTTGGAGACATTGTTTATGTTCCAAGAGTTGGTGGTTTTCTAGTGGATACATCATTTTATTGTGATGAAAGGCTCATCTCTTAGTTATTGGAGTTGGTTCATAAAGACAATTTTGAGCCTATGACCACTTGTTCTTGTGAGGGAGACAGGTACTTTCGTAGCCTTCATTGATGTAGTCTCTATTCACTATGGACGATTGTCAACGTATTTAAGTCGGTCTCTTCTACACTATGATGGTGATCTTTTTTGGATGTATTGCACTCAACAACTTCGCAATCAAATATAGCATGCGCCACCCTTTGTACCTTTAGCCAAGCAACATGCTTCAATGGATCCTTCTTCACCAAGTTATGGAACCATGTTGGTGTTGGAGATATGGCATTCATGGGGAGTTATATCTTCATTATATGGCTCGCGTTCAACATTAAGAAGGGGAGTTGTTGTGTAATGTTGATTTTTCCTAAGCAGCATTGAGAGCCATTCTCTGGGAGAATGGAGGCACCTGGTCAGTTACCAGGAATTTGAACCAGTCTGGGACTAGGGATGAGGGCCATTCTTTGAATGGAGGTACCTGGTCAGTTACCAGGAATTTGAACCAGTCTGGGACTAGGGGACTCAGCCTAGGGCTGAGGGCCATTCTCTGGGAAAATGGAGGCACCTGGTCAGTTACCAAGAAATTGACTCAAACTAGGACTGGGGTCTCAACCTAGAGCTGAGGGCCATTCACTGAATGGAGGCACCTGGTCAGTTACTAGGAATTTAACCTAGTCTGGGACTAGGGACTCAGCCTGGGGTTGAGGGTCATTCTCTGGGAGAGTGTAGGCACTGTTGATGAAATTGTCATTGATGCCAACATGGACTTGCAGTGGCATGTGGAATTCTTGCATGTATTATGATGGTAATGACCTTATATGGTCTCTGGCATGTGATGGATGCCCTTGGCTTGAAGTGGAAGCCCTTGAATTGATAGAATCAATGGATTGTTGGAAAGAAACCTTGAAAATGCCTTGAAGAAGTCGGCTCCAAAGTATTAATTTAAAATTTGACAAGTCGGCTCCGAAAAGTAAATTAAAAATATAAATATATTAGTGCTATGTCAGCCCCATTAAAAAATAAAATTAAATACATGTCGGCTCAGCAAAATATGGGTGAAAATTTAGTATATATACCCCCATCAAATCCTCACTTTTGTATGTGGAAATTTTTGGTGGAGCTCTGAGGCAGCCGCAGAACAGCAAAGAAGAATTTTGGGAAACACGTGGGCTATTGACTGAGATTTTTTTTTAAAGGAGGCATTCTGTTGATTATTTCTCTTCACACTCCTTTTCATTTTCAGATCTGTAGCTTGGAGAGACCTAATCATTCTGGTTGAGGGACTCCAGGAAGGGTGGTCTCAGTTGTGTAGGTTTTGATTTTGTTTATTAGCATTTGCAGCCGCACCAGGAGATTGACCTAACTTGATGACAAAAAAAATTCGGGTGAAGGAGCAGTCAAAATCGGGCAGCTAACAACAGTAGTTTACCAACACAAGGTCTGAAGAAAATTCAGTGGTTTTTGGATGTTTTGCAGCAGACTTTGAGATGTTACAACAGTCCTTCCTTTTTTCTCTTTTTAACATTTTTTTGACAGTCCTCAAACATACATCCAACAATAATATGAGGAGCTCGCTGATTGACTGAACTGAGGCAGCGAAATTTTGCAGCAGTCCCGAACTTCTTTAACAGGTCTGAGGCCCAAATTGGGTTAAACCAGCAATGAAGAAGAGTGTGTTTGAACTGTCTGGTTTTGAAGGTCACCTTCAACAGTCCAAGCTTGAAGTGTGACATACACAAGTGTTTGTCATGCACAGATAAAGCACACAGTTAAACATCGATGAGTAAACAGTGAAGTGTGTATACAATACAGTGATAGTGCATTTGAAAAAAGACAAGGTCATAATAAGTCCTGAACTATAGTCATCTACAGCACTTATCCAGATGGTGAAAGCAGACCCGAATTGTTTCTACACAGCCGCAGCAATATGTTGATGATGATGTACAAGCCCGGGTATGAAATAATACTACTATGACATACTTCTGATACACATTTAGTGATATAGCAGTAATGGTGAAAATCTGAGTAAAGTCTGTTAAAGAAGTCTGAGCAAGAAAACATTTGCATACACAGTCATGATTTTGGCATAGTCAAATCTATTTGATAATGACAATCCTTTGAAGAATGGGCAACCCTAAGCTCAGTTGACAATCCATAATGCTTGAAAGAAGGTTGTCCAAGTGTCATTATGACTCTCTTGATGCTATGACAGTCAAGTGGTGACAGTCCTATTCATTGAAGTTTGTTTTTGCTAATTTATAGCAGCAGTGAACAAGTTTTTGATGATGCCCTAGTAGTAAAGTTGCACATAGAGTGATGATCAGTGATATGATGACAAAAACAGCAGCTGATTACAAGTGCAACAGTTGATGACAAGTTACAGCTTGGCATGACAGTTCAACATAACGATGATAATAATTTTCTTGATATGAAAGTGGGGCATGGAAGTGACAGGTTGATAACAGTGATAAGGTGGCAGTGATATCTACAGCAGTCACATGACTATCTAGAGTTCTAATCATCTACAAAAGAGACATATTCAGTGATTATGACATGATATACAAGTGACAGGTATACAGTATATATATATGTAGTGTATAAACAGTGATATGATGTTGATAATGATGATCTATGCTTGATATGCAAGAAGTATTTGTGATGTGCAAGAATGATGGACAGAGGTCTGTAGAGTGATGACATGAGTTGTGTTGATCATATGATAGTGCCTTGAACACTATAATGCGTAACCCATTATGTTCCAAACCTTCTTGGTAACATTGGAACCTTGATGACATATACATGCCTTGATGTTCTATGATGATATTGATGCTTTGCTGATTAGTACTGCAGCAGATGAGCAGAGATGAGAATGAGCAGCAGAAATTGACCAGCAATATTGATAAAGAGCAGAGATTGATGATCAGCGATAGGCGCTGTACGTTGACTTGACTGTGAGCAGCATTTATGACGAGCAGTATGAGCTGTGTTGACCAGCAGAAGAAGTTCTGATCAAAGGATAATTTGCAGCAGTAGTTGACCAGCAGTGTTGAGGTTTGGTATGACAATGTGGGCAAAAAGATGATGTGACAGTATTAACTACAGGGATGATCTGACAGTGACTAGAGTGCAGAGATTATCAGCAGCAGCATTTTGTGTGTGACAGGTCCACAAGTTCAACAATCTTCTTCTTATCAGGGTGGCAGGACGGGGCAAGGAAAAGAGGTCGTAGCCTCCTTCCGGTGGAAGCCAGAAAACTAGGGAGTGGCAGCTTCCTTCAGGTCGTAGCCTGTAAATCAGGGGGTCGTAGCCTCCTTCTAGTTGAAGCTGGAAAAATTGAAGTCTATATAATAAGGGAGTTGTTCCTTTCATCCAGTTATTTCTGGACAACTATTATTAAAAAGGCTTCCGTGGTTTTACCCCCAGAACTTGGGTTTCCACGTTAAAACTGTTGTGTACTGTGCATCTTGCTGTCTTTATACATATTGATGATGTGCTGTGATTGGTGATCAGCAACCTGTTTTTTATTAAAGTTTTTTTTATTGTACAAATACTGATTCACCCCCCTCTCTGTATTTCAACAGGCACTTGGTCAGTTACCAAGTATTTGACATTGAGTCATTTGATGCAGCCTAGGGCTGAGGCACCTTGTCAGTTACCAGGTCATCACCATAAGCCCTAGACCGCGTCTGGGCACATGATGCACTCCTCTCCTTGATCTATGGGCTATGAGACCTTCTCCAGGGATTAGCTACCCCTGGTTGAGAGACCTGGCACCTAATCTTGGTGGCACGAGGAGATCAAGATAAAGCATTTAGTAATTCTCCTTATTTATGATGTACTTTGAGTGGGCATGAATGAACCACAAGGACCTTTTGAAACCACTTGCTTTGACCACAAAATACTTGGAGGACCTTCTAACCCTAGACTTGGTCCATGAGACCAACAAGAAAAAGACCAAGTGGCACAAGACTAAACACAAAGAAGACCTTATACCACAAAAAGATTAAAGTCAAAGAGTCTAAGGTGAAAAAGAATTAAACCCTAATGTTAACTCCTAAATATGTGGGACCAATTCAAATGTTTGATAGCCTATAAATGAAGGACAATTGCAAATCATTTTACACACAACTTCATCACTTGACTGCTCCATGTTAACTAAGGCAATTCGTGACTGGGATCATATACACCTTCGCTACTGTGGAAGAAAGTTTGTGGCTAAGTTTTCTCTTTCTTGTTTTTTCCACTTGTCCTAGTGTGCCAGCCTAGCCTGCTAGGGTTTATCCATCCACAGATTACAGTCCACGTTGGTGTTCACGGGTTGCTACAATAGACTACCCTTCTTTGTTGGTGTTCACGGGCAGCAGCAGCCACTACTCCCTCCCTCACTGGTGTTCATGGGCAGCAGAAAGAAGGTTGCCCAACCTTTGCTGGTAGCCTAGGGCAGCATCAGAAGGATGCCCCAACCTTCGTTGCTGGTGTTAATTGATAACAACAGCATACCACAAGTCATGGGCAGCATTAACAGGTCACGAGCAGTGTTAATAGAGTTCGGGCAGCAATAAACAGGGTTCGAGCAGCAGTCAACAAAATTCGGGCAGCAGTCAACTGGGTTCGAGCAACAGTCAACAGAATTCGGGCAGCGATTTTGGCGGTCATGGGCAGCAGGAGTAGGATTGTTACAAGTGTTTAGGCAAAAGACTGCTAGAAAGACTTAGCAGTGGTTCACCCTCCACGTGGCAACAGCACATGGTGGCAGCAGTAAGCCTACTAGGGCTTCCTTGTTCTTGGAAATTTTTTGTACATTCATCTCATAATTCTGAAATCAAATTTTCTTCTTTCATGTACAAACTCAATCATCTCATTTAGAGGATGAATTATTAATACTTTGGGGTTTTTGTCCTTTAAAGGTTTCCCCGTGAAAAATCATGTGTTCAATTGTGTGATGCTTGGTTGACTATTGTACTTGTCTTGCTGTTGTTTACTGTTCAAGTTCTATCTCTATTACAATCTGCAATTTTTTTTAAGAATGCCATGCACATGTTAAAATTCAACATGGTATCAGAGCTTTGCATGTGAAGATTGCAGTGAGTGAGCAGATTATTGTAACCCTCCTAGACCTTGGGACATTTGCAAACTGAGATAACAGACTTGCTAATCAAAGATGGCCACCAACACCTTCAGACCGGAAGAAAGGCTTGAGGGGTCAGCCAACTACAACTCATGGAAAGCTAGGCTTATGGCCACCTTGGAAGAGAATGACCTTGATGACTTGGTTCTTAATGCCATAGAAGAACCTACATCTAATGCAAGAAGAATTGCCTTCAAGAAGAAGCAAGCAAAGGCAAGGAGGATCATCTATGACTCAGTCAAGGAGACCTTGATGCCCACCTTAACACCATTGAAGACTGCCAAAGAATGCTTTGACACCTTGACAAATTTATATGAGAAGAAAGCACCCATCCAGAAGAGAGTACTGAAGAAGAGGCTTCGTACATTGAAGATGAATAAAGATGAAGGAGTGGCTCCCTTCTTCACAAAAATTGCACGAGTAAGAGACCAACTCTCTATTATTGGTGTACCTGTAAATGATGATGATCTTGTACAGATTATATTCGATGGTCTTCCCAGTTCTTGGGAAACCTTTCTGGAAGTATTAAGTGGACGTGAATCTCAACCAAACTTTGATAGACTTTGGCATCACTGTTTGGAAGAAGAGGGAAGAGTTCAAAGCAGAACAAATGGCTCTAAGGAAGGGAACCTTGCTCTTACATCCAAAACAAAGAAGTTTAAGAAGCCCTTTCCTTAGAAGAAGAAAGAAAAGAAGCCCCAAGGTAAGCAATCAAATGCTCCAAATATAGAATGTTTTAATTGTCATAAGATGGGATATTATGCCAAGGACTACAAGAAGCCAAAGAGAAGGTTCAAAAGAAGGTTCCAAGCTTCTATGGCAGAAGAAGAAGAATGCTAAGTCTTCCAAGGAAGATGAACCAAGAAGGGGATATTGCTTGATCTCTGCTCTTTCAAGATCCATATCCAACAATGTTAACTTTTGGTTAGTGGATGGTGGTGCTTCCAGACATATGACTAGTTTCCGTGAAGCACTTACTAGCTACAGAAAGAAGAAGTTCACTACTCAAGTAGAACTTGGGGATGACACCACCTACAAAATTGAAGGAGTTGGCTCTACTTCACTTCAACTCGATTCAGGGACTGTTTTGCATATTGAAGACATACTATATGTCCCTGGTTTGAAGAAGAATCTACTCTCTGTTGCTGGCTTAGAAGATAAAGGCTACAAGGTTCTCTTCATGGACAAGAAGGTCCTACTATGGGCAAAGAATGAGAAGTTAAGCTCAGCAGAATCGAATGGAGTTCGAGAGGGAGGTCTTTACAAAGCTTCTGGGAACTCCACACAAGTATTGGTTCACAACACAATTGACCCATGTGAATTGCGACATCGAAGGTTTGGACACCTTCACTATACAGCTCTCCCTGGTCTTCAAAAGATGGTTACAAGTATGCCAGAGTTTTCTCTTGAACATAATGGTGTTTGCAAAGGTAGTGCTCTAGGTAAGAACACTAAGAAATCCTTCTCCAGAAGCAAGAATAGATCTAAAGGATTCTTGGACTTGATTCATTCTGACATATGTGGATCTATGTCTTCACCCTCCTTGAGTGGGTGCTTGTATTATGTATTGTTCATAGATGATCACTCTCGCAAGTCCTGGATCTACTTTCTAAAAGTCAAGAGTGAAACTTTTGACAAATTCAAAGAGTTCAAGGCTCTAATTGAAGACCAGATAGGAAGACACATCCGTATCCTGAGGTCAAGTAACGGAGGTGAATATGAATCTAATGAGTTTGATGATTTTTGCCGAAAAGCAGGAATCAAGAGGGAGCTGACAGCGCCATACAACCATCAACAGAATGGGGTTGCAGAAAGGAAGAATAGAACGATATGTGAAGTTGCCAAAGCTATGTTGAGTGACCTCGATCTTCCTTTATCCCTGTGGGATGAAGCTGCATGTACTGATGTGTACATTCAAAACAGAAGCCCTAATGCCATCTTGGGGGAAAAGACACAAGAAGAAGTATTCACAGACAAGAAACCCGCAGTTGACCACATGAGGATTTTTGGCACTCCTGTGTATATTCATGTACCAAATGAAAAGAGGCTAAGTGAGAGCCTTCTGGAAAGAAAGGCATATTTGTTGGTTACAGTGAAAGCTCGAAAGCTTACCGCATCTATGTTCCTAGACAAAGGTACATTGAAGTTTGTAGAGACGTGATATTCCATGAGGAAGTTGTGTTTCACCAAACAAAAGAGCTTCCAAGGGATATAGAAGAACCTCCTTTTGAAATTCCAGATTCAGAAGTTCAGAGGGAGGAAGAAGAAAATGAGCCTCAAATTCCAGATGTGCCAAAAGAATCTGAAAGACCAGCTGAAGAACTACTTGAGGCTCCTCCTTCCATAAGAAGACTTGCCTGGTACCGAGAAACGTTGCAAGAAGCTAAGAAGCATAAAGCTCCTCCCGAAACTTTCAGAGAAAGCATAAAGCTCCAGAAGTACTCAGGCCTTATTAGCAAGCTCATAAATGCAAAACCCTCCACATACAAAGAAGCAGGAAGCCTACAGGAATGGAATGATGCCATGAGCGAAGAATATAGTTCAATTATGAAAAATGATGTGTGGGAAGTTGTTCCTAGACCAACTGGGAAGTCTGTGGTAACATCTAGATGGCTTTACAAAATCAAGCATGTTACTAATGGCAGCATTGAAAAGTATAAGGCCAGATTTGTAGCTCGTGGCTTCACTCAAAAAGAAGGCATAGACTATGATGAAACTTTTGCTCCCGTCGTCAGATATACCACCATCAAAACTATCATCTCCTTTGTTGTTGTGTTTTGATGGAAACTCCATCAAATGGATGTAAAAACAGCCTTCCTCAATGGCAAAATTGAAGAGGAATTCTACATTGAACAACCAGAAGGCTTTGTGACTGGTGGGGATAAGTCCCATGTGTCTAAACTGAAGAAAGCCTTGTATAGGCTCAAACAGGCCCCGAGACTTTGGTATGCAAGAATTGATGGCTACCTTCACAGCTTGGGGTTCTCCAAAAGTACTATGGACTCTAATCTGTACTTTAAGGCTGTTCACAAACATTGATCCTAGTCTTGTATGTGGATGACTTGTTCCTTCTAGGGAGGAACAGCTGATAGCCCAGTGTAAGAGGGAGCTTACCTCTGAATTTGAAATGAAGGATCTTGGTCTGATGCACTATTTTCTTAGCTTAGAGGTATGGCAAAAGCCAGGCGAGATCTTCCTAACATAAGGGAAGTATGCAATCGATATCTTGCAGAGATTAGAATGCAGGACTGCAAGTCCATGAGCATACCCATGACAACGAACTTGAACAAGTTACGTGACTCAGCCACCTATTTACAAGATGTGGATCCCACTTAGTATCAACAGCTCATTGGATCCTTGATGTATCTAGTGCACATGAGACCAGATATCTGTTACACAGTGAATGCTCTGAATCAATTCATGTCTGATCCGAAGCACATACACTGGGTAGTTGCTAAACATGTACTCAGATGTGTGCGAGGTATTATCACTTATGGGCTCAGGTATACTTCCAGCAGAGGAGTAATGTTAGTCGTATATGCTGACTCCGATTGGGCTAGCAATACAGTAGACCAAAAAAGCACATCAAGTTACTGCTTCAGTATGGGATCAACAATGATCTCTTGGTCCAAAGGAAACAGGGTTCCATAGCTCAAAGCAGAGCTGGAGCTGAGTATATTGTTGCTAGTGATGCCTGCAAAGAAGCAGTTTGGCTTAGGAAGCTTCTCTCTGATTTGTTCGGTGGAAAGCTTGAGTCAACGATTATTCATTATGATAATCAAAGTTGCATATAGCTTTCAAAAAACCCGGTGTTTCACGATAGATCAAAACACATTGAAATAAAGTACCACTTCATCAGAGACTTAGTATAGAGAGGCACCCTGAAGCTTCAATACATTCGTACAGCTGAACATGTTGTAGATATTTTGACCAAGCCTCTGACATCAACAAAGTTTGTGTACTTTCATGACAAGCTTGGTATGGCAGAGAATACCTCTCTCGCATAGAGGGAGTGTTGATTTTTCCTAAGCAGCATTGAGAGCCATTCTCTGGGAGAATGGAGGCACCTGGTCAGTTACCAGGTTTGACCCAGTCTGGGACTGGGAAACTCAGCCTAGGGCTGAGGGCCATCCTTTGAATGGAAGCACCTGGTCAGTTACCAGGAATTTGAACCAGTCTAGGACTAGGGGACTCAGTCTGAGGCTGAGGGCCATTCTCTGGGAGAATGGAGGCACCTGGCTAGTTACCAGGAAATTGACCCAGTGGGGTCTCGGCCTAGAGCTGAAAGCCATTCACTGAATGGAGGCACCTGGTCAGTTACGAGGAATTTAACCTAGTCTAGGACTAGGGACTCAGCCTGGGGCTGAGGGCCATTCTCCGGGAGAATGGAGGCGCTTGGTCAGTTACCAAGTATTTGACATTGAGTCATTTGATGCAACCTGGGGCTCAAGCACCTGGTCAGTTACCAGGTCATCACCATAAGCCCTAGACCGGGTCTGGGCATGTAATGCACTCCTCTCCTTGATCTATGGGCTATGAGACCTTCTCCAAGGATTAGCTACCCCTGGTTGAGAGACCTAGCACCTGATCTCGATGGCACAAAGAGATCAAGATAAAGCATTTAGTAATTCTCCTTATGTATGAGTACTTTGAGTGGGCATGAATGAAACACAAGGACCTTTTGAGACCACTTGCTTTGACCACAAAATACTTGGAGGACCTTCTAACCCTAGACTTGGTCCATGAGACCAATAAGAAAAAGACCAAGTGGCACAAGACTAAACACAAAGAAGACCTTGTACCACAAAAGATTAAAGTCAAAGGGTCTAAGGTGAAAAAGAATTAAACCCTAATGTCAACTCCTAAATATGTGGGACTAATTCAAATGTTTGATAGCCTATAAATGAAGGACGATTGCAAATCATTTTACACACAACTTCATCACTTGACTGCTCCATGTTGACTGAGGCAATTCGTGACTGGGATCATATACACCTTTGTTGTTGTGGAAGAAAGTTTGTGGCTAAGTTTTCTCTTTCTTGTTTTTTCCACTTGTCCTAGTGTAGCGGCAGCCTGCTAGGATTTATCCATCCACAAATGACAGTCCACGGTTGTGTTCACGGGCTGCTACAGCACAGCAGACTACCCGCTGTTGATTTTTTCCTAAGCAGCATCGAGAGCCATTCTCTGAGGAGAATGGGGACATCTAATCCGGGACCAGTATGTGGAACCAGTCCAGCACTGGGGGACTCAACCTAGAGTTGAGTAACCATTCTATTGAATGGAGACATCTGGCCAAGGACCAGGATGTTGAACCAGTCCTGCACTGGGGGAATCAACCTTGAGTTGAGTAGCCATTCTGTTGAATGGAGACAGCTGGTCAAGGAGCAAGATGTGGAACCAGTCTAGCACTCTGGGACTCACCTAGAGTTGAGTGGCCATTCTTTGAATGGAGATGCCTGGTCAGTTACAAGGAATTTAACCTAGTTCGAGACTAGGGACTCAACCCGGGGCTGAGAGCCATTCTCCGGGAGAATGGAGGCACTTGGTCTGTTACCAAGTATTTTACCTTGGGTCAAATTATGCAGCCTATGGTTGAGAAACCTGGTCTGTTACCAGGATAACACTATAATCCCTAGACCGGTCTGGGCATGTGTGACACTCCTCCCTCGATCTGTGGACTTTTGATCTTCTCCAGGGATTAGCTACCCCTGGTTAAGACACCTTAGTACCTGATCTTGGTGGCACCTGGAGTGTGAGATAAAAGCATTAGTAATTCTCTTTGTTTATGATGATGTACTTTGAGTGGGGATGAAGGACCACCTTGACCGCTTGTTTTGACCACAGGACACTTGAAGAAGGCTAAAGTAAATGTCTAAAATACATAAGGACCCTTAGTACCACTAAGGAGTCAAAGTGGAAGTCCAAAAAGACCTTTAATACCACTAAAGCTGAAAGTCAAAGTAATAAAAAATTAAAATAATATTATTTTGTTCTTTTGAGTTTTGGTCCACTTACAAGTGACTCAAAGGATATAAAAGAAGATCATTCCATTTCGTTATTACACACACTTGCTCATCATACACAGCTGCTCCAAAGACGACTTTCGCTGGTTTTTGAAGGAGAAGATTTTTTTATGGTTTTGCCCTAGCATGGAGGATTCTAACTAGGGCACCCATTCGTATTGCAGCTAACCCTAACCTACGGTTTCACTCATCAAACAACAACAACATCTTTTACTTCTTCACGTGCTAAGGTTTTACCCTAGCCCTCTTCAACTTCAAATACACTCACAGGTAGCTTGATTTATTCACGGGCAGACTGTGATACTCATAGGCAGCACTTCGAGCAGCTCCCTTCTCCCTCCGGCAACCCTCTCCTCACCTTCGGTCACTCTTGGGCAGCTACGACCAGCCCTAGCAGGGCTTGGGAAACCTGTTAGTGCCCACGGCCACCTACAGCAGGCCTTACCAAGGCTCGAGGCAGCCTGCTAAGTGCTTTCAGGCACCCACAGCAGCCCTAACAGGCCTCTGGCAGTCTTGGGCAGGCCTCGGGCTAACAGACAGAGGTCTACCAGACCTCCGGGCAATAGTAAAGGAGCCCGACAAGGCTCGGGCAGCAGCAGGAGCAGCCCAGCAGGGCTCGGGCAGCAGTAGAGGGATCCGGGCAGGGCTCGGGCAGCAGTTGTGAGATCCGAGTAGGCAAGAAACTAGTCCGAGCAGGGATAAAACAGGTCTAGGCAGAGATTTAGCAGGTTTGGGAAAGAGAGAGAAAACACGGGCAAAAAGCCGTACATCCGAGCATGCAGTTGAGACATCCAGGCAGCTACAGATCTGGTCATCTTGATCTCAAGCAGCAGAAGAGGAATTAGGGCAACTAGCCCTAATTTGATTTTTGTGTAAAAATCATCTTTGGTGAATTTTTGGTATCTGTGGATCAAACCTATTAGGGTTTGAGAATTTTTCTGAAGAACTCAAGTCATCTCATTTAAGAGATGAATTACTAATGCTTTTGGGGTTTTTGTCCTTTAAAGGTTTCCCCAGTGAAAAACTCTTGTGTTAAGTGTTTGATGTGTTGATGTTTTTACTGCACTTGTCATTTGTTATCTGATAGTCTGCAATTTTTTAAAGTATTCATGCTAATGCTAAAATCCAACACAGGCAGCAGCAGCCACTGCTCCCTCCCTCGCTGGTGTTCACGGGCAGCAGAAAGAAGGCTTCCCAACCTTCGCTGGTAGCCTAGGGCAACAGCAGAAGGCTACCCCAACCTTCGTTGTCGGTCTTAATTGACAGCAGCAACATACCACAAGTCACAGGCAGCACTAACAGGTCACGAGCAGTGTTAACAGAGTTTGGGCAGCGGTAAATAGGGTTTGGGCAGCAGTCAACAGAATTCGGGCAATAGTAAACAAGGTTCGAGCAGCAGTCAACAGAATTTAGGCAGCAGTTTTGGTGGTCATGGGCAGCAGCAGTAGGACTGCTATAGGTGTTTAGGCAGAAGACTGCTAGAAAGACTTAGCAATGATTCACCCTCCACGTGGCAACAGCACATGGTGTCAGCAAGAAGCCTGCTAGGGCTTCCTTGTTCTTGGAAGAATTTGAACATTCATCTCAAAACTCTGAGATCGAATTTTCTTCTTTCATGTACAAACTCAGTCATCTCATTTAGAGGATGAATTACTAATGCTTTGGGATTTTTGTCCTTTAAAGGTTTCCCCGTGAAAAATCATGTGTTCAATTGTGTGATGCTTGGTTGACTACTGTACTTGTCTTACTGTTGTTTACTTTTCAAGTTCTATCTCTATTACAGTCTGCAATTTTTTTTTAAGAATGTCATGCACATGTTAAAATTCAACATGTAATGCCTTCTCTCCAAAGCTTCTTGTTCAAATTGAGAGGTGGTGTTGTTGTTATTGCCAACCTTACTTTGAGTTGGGTATCCATAAACCCACTTGTTATTGTATCTTGACAGCCAACCTATTTGAGTTGGGTATCCATAAACCATCTCACACATGTATTAGAGTTTGGTAGTGTTGCAGTCGTACACACACCTGAGGGGAAGCGCAGCAAAAATCTTCAAGCTACTCGATGTGTCCTTGGGGGAAAGTCTCGAATCAAGTGTTGTCACCTAATCCTGACTCCTTCGTTTAGGCAAACTCCTAACGAAGCCAAGGGGGGTGATCCCTATTGGAAAGAGTTACTAAGGCTCTTATTTGTTTTTAATTGGTTAAGGATGAAATAAGTTTTTTTAGGAGTTTTGTAAAAATAATCAAAACAAGAACTTGCAAAACTAATTTGATATCAACAACATAAATATAGCATCCACAGTATAGATTGACTGAAAGCAAAAGTGATGATTACAATATTACCAGTGCCAAATTGAGTCAGAAGTAAAAGTTGTTGCTGAAATAGGAAATTTTGTGCAAGTGTACTTGGTTGATTTTAAGTTAAAAGTGGATTTAGATGAGTGGATTAGAAAGGGAAGGGCACTCCAGATATACCTGACGACACGAAGAGTATGTCCAAACATTTTATCAAATATGGTTCCACGTGAAGAAATGTGGGTTGGATCGGAGTCTCTGGGAAGTGTCCAACACTACACCAATCGAGGGTGCAGCCTGACTGTATCCCGAGGTCACTACCCAGTGGTTCTCGCTTCCTCTGTGAAATTTCCCCACAAGAGATTGAATCAAGGGGTTAGATTTTCGCCTTGGGAGATTTTTTGGGGTGTGAACTTAAATAAACTAGTCACTCAAATTGCTTTTGAAGCATCCAACTGGTAGGTCGAACCGCAGAGGTGCAGAGCATACAAAACAGAGCCTTGGTCAATTTTTAAATATTTTTGAACAAGTGTTTTAATTGTTAAGCCCAATAATCTCTTTCAGGCCTTAAGGCCGTACTGGGGAGAGCAAGGGGTAAATTTCCAAAGTAAAATAAACAAGAAAGACAAGTTTTTTAATTACTACAGCCAAGAGTCTCTTTCAGGCTTGACAACCATACTTGGGAAAGCAAGGTTGGATTAGTGTTCGTTACTTTGTCCAAAATAAAAGAAAATAAAACTGAAAGGTTAGTCAAAGTATACAACATTTCTAGAAGACGGATTGTGTGCATGTGTTGTCAAAACAAAACGTTAGAAAAAAGACAAACCACCAAAAGACACTACGAATCCCCCTCGGGGGAGTGGAGTGTGGGTGTTGTGTAGCCCACTTGTTTTTTATTAATTTTTGTTACAATCTTTTTTGGAAGAGGCTTCCTTTTGATCTTAAAAGCTGATTAAAAAAGCTTCCAATAGCTTGCTTGAAGAAGGAGAATGAAGAAAAGGGAATGAGAGGTGTTTCAAGAAGCTTGAAATTTCGAAAATTCACCAACAATTCCGCTTAACCTGACATGAAAAGGCCAAAACCAGCAAGCTATGTATTTATAAATTAGTGGATTAGTCAATAAAATACAATTAAAAATACAACCTAGTACTTGCCGACAGATAGAAATATTTTGCTACTTTTAGTACTAGGAAAGGGAAACTAGATCTAAGCTTATGGTTATGAAACAAAAGCACTTTAGATCTAGAAACATGAACGAGCTAAGGTATATATGATAAACATTTAAAATAGATTTAATCTTGCTTTTAAACGTAACCAAAGAGTAAAAATATTTTTTTAAGAGAAGAAGAAGGTTCTCAAGCTCCAGCTTGAATCTTTTGGAAAACTTGGAGACTTAGAGTCCGTATAACTCCTTTTTCAGCTTGCATACGTGGGACTCCTTTCCATGGACAACAAACCCTTATGGTTGTTCAATGTATACTTCTTCCTCAATAATACCATTGAGAAAGGAAGTCTTGACATCCATCTGATGCAACTTCCATCCCATAGTTGAAGCAATAGAAATGATCGATCTGATGGAAGTATATCGAGCCACAGGAGCAAATGTCTCATCATAATCGACTCTCTCTTTCTAAAGAGAACCCTCTAGCAACAAATCTGGCCTTGTATTTTTCAATGCTCCCATATGCTCCATGCAAAGCTTCATGCTCCTCTGCATTCTGCAAAATCTGTCGTGCCCATTTGGGTCTTTTCCGTCTTACTGCCATATCTGTGGGAGCATCATCTGGCTCAACTGGATCAATGGGACTGATCGGTTTATTCCTTTCTTTAGACTCCCTCTTAATGTTTGGAGGGGGAGATGATCTCATCTCTTCATCGTCATCGATCTCCATATCCGATCCTCTTCCTTTTCGGATAGCCATTTCTTCTTCAAAGGTTACATTCCGACTGACTTTGATTTGCCTCGATCCTAAGATATATATTCGTTAAGCACTTAAAGACTTGCAATATCCCACGAATGTTCCCTTCTTGCCTAAAGGTTCTAACTTGGGCACATGAATGTAGATTGAAAAGTAATTGTCCATCCTGGTGACGACCAAGTTCATCAAGGATCCTTCGAGTCATGATAGCAGTGTCATCAGATTTCTATCATATGTAATAGACTCGAATCCTCGTCTTTGAGGGATAACTCCCTTTGTCTCTCATAAGTCGATTGAGTAAATCTTGTTGAAGCAGCAGATAGACTGACATTCGTAGAAGGAATCTGCTTCTGATCACCAAATCTCTGCATGAGATTATTCTAGGTCTGAGAGTCATAATGCATGCTTCTGGAGGCTTTTTGCTTCCGTTCCATCTGTATATCAATGGGATCACATGTCCTTGTAGATCATGGCATTCCCTACAAGTCAAATCCCGTCAGAAGGTTAGCAATATTTCATAATCAATGTATTAACAAAAAATGTAGGCAACCTAGTCAATGCTTCGACACAACACACATAAGGCCATTATCCGGATGCTTATGGTCTCCATTATTGCATACCATTAAGAGTGTGTGCTACTCCAGTATGTTATAAAGGAGTTGTCATCCTAGATGGGTTGTGCAACATGACACGCTATTTAACTACCTGAATTTAGAGATGTAGATCTGTGTAAAACATATTCAAAAACAACCAGATCTAATCTAGTAGAACATGTAAAATCAAATACTTAACTTTTGTAGTTGTGTGGGTGGGCTCCCATTGTCAGAGTCCATTGATCTTCATATGCTTGCTTGACGATCATCACAGTGTGGACCTTCATATCATTTCTTAGAAGAAGAACTCTGAACGATCATCCTTCCTTGGCTCCTTGTGAGGAGGGTCTTCTTCTACATCAGCAGTTGAAGCTTCATGCTTCCTTTTGATTGAGCTTCGATAGCTACTGGCATAATGACCGTATTTCTTGCACTTGTAGCACTGTATTTGAGATAAATCCTTCTTCTCTTGTTTCTTCTGATCTAGGGGAGGACTTGATCTCTTATCTTGGTGCTTGTGATTGAAGGACTTCCTTCCCCTTCCCTTACCATTCTTGGCATGAGATATGAACGCTTGATTCTCCTTAGGTTCAGCACCATGAATTATTTGGCGTGCTGTGATTCTTGTTTCTTCCTAGGTGCATTTTGCCCATAGCTTATCAAATTTGGGCAACTTGGTCCGACCACTTATAGTTTGGATAAAAGACTCCCAAGATGGTGGGAGACCATTTAAGGTGGTCATAACGAAATCCTTTTCTTCAAAATTGTCTCCACTGGACTTTAGCTTGTCCCGGAGTTCGGCAATCCTCATAAAATATGAGGCAATATTCTTGGACTTCGTCATCTTCATATTCGACAATTTATTTCTCAATGTGAGAGTCACATTGATATTACTATGTTCAAATAGCTTCTTTAAGGTTTTGAACATCTTCCTTGTTGTCGTCTTTTTCGAGATCTGAGGACTCAAGTGGTCTCTAACTGAGTCCACCAAAATCCTTCTTGCTTTGGCATCATTCTTCCTCCAGCGAGATTTGTCTTCTCCAAATTTTGGTTCTGAGACCTTTTCATTTACACACTGTAATAGGTCATTTTCTTCTAGTAGGAGAAGAACCCTAGACTTCCAGGGGATGAAGTTGGAAGCTCCTTCCAGACGATCTTCAACCTTCATGCTAATCATCTTGACTGTAGATATGGATCTGAAACCCTAGTAGAGACTAGGTCAAAACTGAAGGTTGGATTTTTGGAAAACTGACTCCACAGATAAATGCACCCTAGGGAGGCGAGTTGAGTAGAGGTAGAGTCGAGCGAAAACTGTGAAGAAAGTAGGTCAAAACTGGAAACCCTAATTTCTGATGCAGCTTCAAAATTAGGTCAAAATTAAAAATTCTTAGAATTGAATTTTGTTTTCATCAAAAGATGCGCCCTCCTTAGAGCGAAATTCCCAATGCTCTTTTTCTGCCAAAAGGTTGAGTGAAGACCTTGGAAGATGAAACCCTAGTTTCGACAGGTTGCTGACAAAGTTCCAGCAATGGCTTCTTCTAGTACCATTCTGATACCATGTTAGATTTTCTTAAGATTATAGCAGTATACCTTAATTGCATTTATCAATGTCCTCGTTTTTGGGTTGGCTGTTTGGTTCCATTCAATGTCCTCGTTCTCTTGTGATATTATCAGTAACATGGCCACTTCCTTGCCTTTATAATGTTAAATTGGTCAAAATTGGTGATTTCTATTAAGACCATGTCATGAATTGTAGAAGAATACAGAATCATAGAACGCTGTAGAAGATTCAAGAAACTAAAACATCCTGAACTCAGTCATAAAAGAGGCAAAACAAAGGTTGCAGCCATATTAAATTTTTAAACTCATGTTGCAGCTTGGGCAGACTGTTGACTAGAACTGGTTATTTGGAACCGGATTTGTGTTTATTTATCTCCAACTTATGTGCATCCCATGTTTCACTTATTGGGATATTTAATTTTGTGCAAGGTACTTTTTATCTGGCTGTAAACATATTATACATTTCAAAGACAAAAAGCTCTTACATTCATAATCCTAATTTTATGTCAAGTGTTCTAATGTCCTATTGTCTTTAAGTTCTAAACCTAGGTCAACTGATGTACGACTACCCCTTAGCATTACTGAGAGGCAGTTAGACAAAATGTTAAAATAATAGTGTCATTGGACTATAAATAAACATTTATATTCCTTGTGGCTTAGACAATTTAAAGTCTTGTTGCATGGAAGTTTCCGATGCTTCCTATATATATTCATTCAGTCCTAGTTAATAAAAAAATATTTTTGTTACGTTATGCCGCTGAAATAATGCCTCGTCCTTGTAGCTACTTGTCTTTGTTTTTGCAGCTCCGTTTCTCTTGTGATATGTTTTTCAGTGTTTAAGTCCTCTGATTTCCAATATTCCATGCGCTTCAAAATATTATGCTGCTGAAACTGTATCCTTTTATTGCATCTGTGATTCTTAATTTTCAGAAAGTATTGCAGTTTGACTAGGAGAGCATGATATCAATACATTTCCCAGGAAAAATACCATATTAAAGAAGAACTAAGGCATCTCATTCTTAAAAACAGTTGCAAAACAAACTTATAAACTTATAAGACATAAAATCTGAATGGATGCAGCCTCTCGTTTAGCATTAGTTTGCTCTTTCTTTGGCAAAATAACATACAGTATCTGAGAAACTCCAAAGAAAATAAATCTTCATTCTGCAGTCTTATAAAGGCATAAATGTGAATTAATGCAGACACCTTGATGGTAGCACCAATCTGTTCCCATAATGGGTTAGAGGCAAAGTTTCAACCTCTGCAACTGGTTTGTTGAGCTGCAAACACTTTGATGGTAGCATTAATGTGTTCTCATAATGGATTAGAGGCAAATGCTCAACCTCTGCAACTGATTTGCAGCTCGATAAACAAATTATATAGGCCATCACTAGTATGACCTGGAACATTGCAGATAAAAGAGAGCAAGCAGTGGCAATATACTGACTTGGATAAGCCGAATAGTCCAACTATTGGGTTGGCAATCCACTCCTTGTTCTTCAAGCATTTCCAGTGTCTCCGCATCCACGTGCTCTATTTCTACAGTCAATACCCCACACCTATTGCCAATTGGGTTCCAAATACCATAATTATTAAGACTTCAGATAAAAAATACAATCTAAGGATCTAGAAAAAAATGTTCACATAACTAATGAAATCTAGAATATTGCCATACCCTTTTGCAAATTCTTGGACTGCATTTGTGTCCCTGAAACTGCCTATGACATGCTTGTAGGCAAGAGCACTTGCAGGGCAGTTTTCCAAAGGATCCAGCACTGCTACCATCACGCCCATCTTTGAGGCTGCCTGGCAAAGCATCCGGCCCAATTGGCCTCCACCCAAAACTCCCACAACTGTGTCACACAGCCCAATGACACTAGTACAAAGATCCTCACTGCACATATAGCAGGAGAAACAAAATGTGAAACAGGAACATCATTTCTATATTCACATAATGCCCATGTCACATATACCATAAAAAAACATCCATCACACCAATGTTTTCAATGCCCATGTCAAGTTTTTAATAACTCACAATGCCCAAGTTATATACAGCACAAAAAAGCATATCCCAAGTTATATACAGCACAAAAAACCATGTCGCAATGCCCAAGTTATATACAGCACAAAAAAGCATATCCCTCATTTCAAAATTCAATACACGTATATTCAAGATTTTAAATTAAACAAGAAACCCATTGGATGTATGCATTGAACTCTATGTTTTGCTTACCATGTTGCTGCTTGATTCGCTGCTGGTGTAGCTTGTCTGAAAATCCTCGAGTAATTCAACTGCGATTGAATATGAGAGCTCTGTGGATTGGCAACTCCATAAAATCCAATGTGCTGAATGTGTAGCTTGTGAGCATACAGATGAAATGGGTTTGGTTTGGTTTCTGGCCTCAAAGGCAAGCAAAACGAAGGTGATAATCTTACAGAAGAACCAGTGGCAAGGAACAGACTATCCATACGTGGTTGTAGCAGAGAAGCACACCCACAAATTTCTCGATTGAGAGAATGCATCCTCTAGAAAAACTTGATTGGCGTACCGGGAGAGTCTATTATATGAGCGCGCCTGGTATAGAAAGAAACTATGTGATAAAGACCCCACTGGTCCCAGATTTGTGAATCAATGTTGGTTGCCTCTGGGTATGTGCAAATGACAAGTTGTTGAAACATTTTCTTCTTTCCTCTTAGCCTGGGCAAACATTGCTCTCTAACGAGTTCTCCACGCGAGTTGGAAGGGTACCTCACCTCCACCTACTTGTTGTTCTTGAACAAGCTGTTCGGCACCTCATTTCAAATAATCTGCAAAAGAAAACGTTAAAGCGATTCAACTCAAGTCTGCCCCATAAATTAAATTCCATGCATACATACGCATATGCCTTTGTTTGAAATGAAAAGAGATAGGCACTAGGGTTCCATTAATACCTCAATGTTTAGACAATCCGTTACTGCATGAAAAACGAAAACTAAAAAACTATTACTCCAGTAAAATGGAAAAATAAGCCATGGTTAAGGCGAACATCGAATACCTACTGTGATTGTTTGTTACTGCATGAAAAACGAAAACTAAACAAACTATTACTCCAGTAAAATGGAAAAATAAGCCTACCGAATACCTACTGTGATTGTTTGTTAAGAAAACAGGCCAACATTTCAGTGTCACTGTTTGTTGAAAAGAAAGGCCGGCATTTCTTAATTTGGATGGCTGAGAATGAGGAAGAGATGATATATAATCCATTCTTTTTTCCGGAGCAAGCAAAAATAATGTCCGAAGGCTACAACTCACCTAAGAGCATCAATAAATGTAACTTTTAAAGTTTTAAATTTTTTGAAGAATGACTTTTGGTCCACTTATGTTTATGTAGATGAAGAAATTATTTGATAATTTTATATATTAATTCTTCTTGGTGCAACTACATAGTGAAAATATCTGGACACCTATAGGTGACCCATAAATTAAAAAAAAAACTTACAAATTTAAACTAGCTTTTTTAAGGATGAAGAACTCTTAATTTTTAAACAATTACAAAACCCTTTTAAATATAAGTTCTATACACTAAATAATTTTAAAAATGGCACAATCTTAAAGGACATTGAAACACCTGCACATTTATATTTTACAACTTCTTTATTTCTAAAGATAATAATGTCCTTCTTAAAACATTATTATTCATTTTCTATGTCTAAATTCTTAAATTTTTGTTTTTAAATTACAAAATTTAGTTTAAAAAAAAAACTTATAAAACATATTCTTAATTTTTTAAATTAGAGAATTTATTAAAGAAACATTGATGTAACTTTGTTATATTCTTTATAGCTATATTACAATTGCTCAATTTAATTTTAAGATATCTAAAAATAAATAAATAAACAAAACTTTATATATATAAATAAGTATGAAAATAACTTTGTTATGCTCTTCATTGATACTGCTATATTACAATCATGGAATTTAATGATAACATATCTGATGTAACTTTGTAAAACTCTTCATTTATAAGGCTATATTACAAGCAATTGCAATTTAATTATAATATATCTCATATTTAATATGTCTCATAAACATTTCTTATATCATATAGATTAGTCAAGGTCTAAGTACATTTAATGATTTTCCAAACCATTTTTAATAATACACATCAACTCAATAATTTCTACACAACTTTCATCTTTAATACATTTTCTCAAACTTATCCAACTTTAATAGATAAGTGTTGATGGGTGGATAACTCTTAACTAATGATAACTCCTAACTAATGAATGGATAACTAACTCTTCATGACAGGTAACTAGAAAAATGTGAGATAAAAAGAAAATATAAAAAATTATTGATTAGTAAACTGGTAGTTAACTAATAGATAACATTTAATTGTAAGGTATTTAACTTGCCATCCATATTCAGCAGCCACATATTAAGATCTCAAACACATCTTCCCAACCCCACCGATGCCAGATTCTCAACCCCACTGGTCCCAGATTTGTGAATCAATGTTGGTTGCCTCTGGGTATGTGACAATGACAAGTTGTTGAAACATTTTCCTGTTTCCTCTTAGCCTGGGCAAACATTGCTCTCTAACGAGTTCTCCACGTGAGTTGGATGGGTGCCTCACCTCCACCTACTTGCTGTTCTTGAACAAGTTGTTCGGCACCTCATTTCAAATAATCTGCAAAAGAAAACGTTAAAGCGATTCAACTCAAGTCTGCCCCATAAATTAAATTCCATGCATACATACGCATATGCCTTTGTTTGAAATGAAAAGAGATAGGCACTAGGGTTCCATTAATACCTCAATGTTTAGATAATCCGTTACTGCATGAAAAACGAAAACTAAAAAACTATTATTCCAGTGAAATGGAAAAATAAGCCATAGTTACTAGTGTGATTGTTTGTTACTGCATGAAAAATGAAAACTAAACAAACTATTACTCCAGTAAAATGGAAAAATAAGCCTACCGAATACCTACTGTGATTGTTTGTTAAAAAAACAGACCAACATTTCAGTGTCACTGTTTGTTGAAAAGAAAGGCCGGCCGGCATTTCGTAATTTGGATGGCTGAGAATGAGGAAGAGATGATATATAATCCATTCTTTCTTGCGGAGATGATATAGTCCTTACTTCTGCAAGGAGGAGAATATTCGCTGCCATGCCATTTGCGTTTGACCAGTTTGAAACGGTATCCTGTGAGTCGTCGTTGAGAAGCTTCGGAACTATTATTAATTGTTCTGAAACTAGAAGCGATGTTGGTTGAGTATAATGTTTTAACATATATATAAATAAGATAAATGTAAATATAAGTGTACAATAAGCTATAGATTTTAGTTACTTAATAAAACAGTTATGTTAGGTTTGTATTACCATTATTTATAAAATATTATTTTATTTTAGGTTATTTTCTAATCATTTATATTATTATCAAAATGCTATTTTATTGTTTATTATATTAGTATAGATCCAAATCCTAAGTAAGTGTGAAGAAGGATTAGAGGCTAAAAATTTTATGAGCTTTGTTGTTTCTTATATATAATCATTGATTTGATTCAAATTAAAAGAAACAACTTTTTATTTGAGATGGACTTATAATATTTTTATTAATAATATTTAATATCATTTATGGCTTACATATAATATTTTTTATTATTTTCTATTTTGTTAGTAACAAACATTAAAACATATCCCCTATACATGGTATAAAACCATGTGTATGGCCCTCCTAAAACCATGGGTTGTTTACGGCACATGGTCTTAAAACCATTTGCAAGGCCCTTCTAAACAATGTACAATAAAACCATGGGTTGTTTAGAAAGCCTCCTAAACCATGTACAATAAAGCCATAGGTTGCTTAGGAGCCCTTGCACACGGTTTTAAAATCATGTGCAATGCCAACATTTTTTTGTGGGTAATTCTTTTTTTAATTTTTTATTACTTTTGTTAGGTAGAAACATTACAACATCTCCCCCATATTGTGTTGTTTTTTTATGGACATTTTTTTTTGCGGATAATTAAATACTTAATTCTTTATTGTTTCTTAGGTATGAATACAACATATATCCCCCATATTAGGTTGTTTTTGTGATCCACATTTATTTTGGCATATAATTAAAACTTTTATTTTTTATTATTTTGTTAGTAACAAACTTTACAAGATAGACAAACCTTACAAGATCTCCTATCAAGCGTCGAGAGGGATCAAATGTTTCGAGGTGAAAAACTTTTGGTGTGTCTTATATATAGTCATTGATTTCATTCAAACTAAAAGAAACATCTTTTTATTTAAGGTGGACATATGATATTTTTATTAATAATATTTAATATAATTTATCCCTAACATATAATATTTTTTATTATTTTTCATTTTGTTAGGAATGAACATTACAACATCTGCCCCATACATTGCTTTAAAACCATGTGCAAGGCCCTCCTAAAACCATGGGTTGTTTAGGGAACATGATCTTAAAACCATTTGGAAGGCCTTCCTAAACCATGTACAATAAAACCATAGGTTTTTTAAGAGCCCTTGCACATGGCTTTAAAATCATGTGCAATGCCAACATATTCCCCATATTATGTTGTTTTTTTTGTTAGTAACAAACTTTACAGGATCGAGAAACGTTACAAGATCTCTCTAATACTAGGTTGTAGAGTGCCTCTCAGCTCAATATATATATAATTATGGGAATCAACCACAACATGGTCTTCCACATTGCCCACTACTTTACATATCCAAGAATGTTTTAATAAATGTTTATATTTAAAATTATAATGTAATGGAGTAAAAGCGTGTTTGAATATTGTAAATATTGAAATGTGTAAGAGATGAAAAAGTTTATATTTTTATTTAAAAATAAGAGTGTTTGAATAGTGTAAATATTGAAATGTGTAAGAGATGAAAAAAGGTTATATATATATGAATTAAGTATTTGAATTAAAAATAAATATTATGAAATTATTTGAATATTGTAAGTGTTTAAGTGTGTAGGAGGTGAAAAAGTTTAATGTTTTTTTAAAAGAATAGAACCAAAGAGAGGGAAATTGGGATATTTCTTAATGATGATGATAATGATGGTTAATGCCCCTTGAGACCAAACTTTGGTTTATAGGACCTAAATAAACGAATTATTTAGTTTGTTTTAAAATTGTATTCCTACGCTCAAAGAGCTTTGAGAGAAGCGACCCGAGCTCACTATAATTTTGACATGTTAAAAGGATAGGAAGGTCAGTATTGCAACAAAGATTATCAAACTAAGATCTAAAGTGGGTGTATGCAGGGCACTTTAAGAGGAAGTGGTTTTCATCCTCAATGTTTATATTCTCACAAAGATGGTAGATCCTTTCCACCCATGGTGTTTTAAGAGCTGCCCAATGACATGTTTCACTATGGAGCTCATGAGAGTTCGTTCTTATCTTGGCTATATTAATTTTTTTCTTTGAACTAGTTAAAACATAGAGATAATTTTGATCTTCTAGAGTAGGGTTGATGACCTCCTTATAATATCTTAATTTTCTTTTAGCCTTTAAATCTTTCTCACACCACATTTTCTCTTTAAACTTAGAAGTAACAATATTTTTAATGTTATTAATATTTTTCAATGTAACATTTTCATCGATCTCCCAATGGTTTAACCGAGCCCTGGTATCTTTATACCAACCTTGTTGTATCCTTAGGTGGTTTTGGATGGAATTTAAAGCTAGCTTAGGAAGTCTATGGTCTCCCATCTTATTGATTTTGTGCTTGTACAACAAAAGCCTAGTCATAGCTAGGCTCTCGATAGGGGAAAGACCCACTCCTATAAGGAGAATAAGGTAGGGTGTATTGATTTTAATTTTGAGGTTATATGTTATAAAACGCTTCTGGATTTGCTCAATATTTATCCAGGATTCTATAGAGATGTTGCAACCCCAAACCTCACACCCATAAAAGATAATAGGAGTGACTAAAGCTTCTAAGAGGAGCTTCTTTTTATCCCACATCACAAGTTTTGTTGCTTTACAATTATTTTCAAGACCAAAATAATATTTCCACCCTCCATTAACAATATTCTCTATACTATAGTTCCAGTTGAGCTTTTGATGAATATCAATTCCTAGGTATTTGTAAGAAGACACTTCCTCCAAGTTGTTATTGTCATACACAAAATTAGTGTAAGTGTCCTTCCTGGATTTGATAATCATAACCTTTTTTTTTGTCAGCGTTAACAGTAATACCCATGGTAGAGAAAAAATCCTTATCAAGATCAGATGAACACTTGGCCAGAAGAAGAATATCGTCAGCATAGATAAGAAGGATGATGACTATTCCAGCTAATATTGTGCCAGCACAACTTGCTTCCTCTAAAAAACCTTCTAGTGTAACAAAAGCCAAATTCAATTATTAAGCTAGGTTAATTAATGTAAATAAACTAAGAGGTGACTTGAAAAGTCATCTCTCTTTCCCATTTACAGTATAAATTACCGAGGCACCTATTATGTAATTCATCATCTACATTTATCAAATATACATTACATTACATTTCTCTTACGTTCTTTGTCCATTCCCCGTTCCTTCTCTTCCATTGGTATCAGAGTCTCTCCGCTCTCGGCACCAGCCCACCTCCTTGCATTTTCCACCTTCGTTGCACCCACCTCCTTCTCCCCACATTTTCCAATGCTCCACCCATCCAAACTTCCGGCGCGCACTCCCATCTTTGCTCGTGGCTGCCTTCCAACTCCCTCCTCTGCCACTCACTCACACCCACTCCCACATATCCCTCCACCTTCGTAGCACCCTTCACCTCGCAGCTTCTTCCCCACGCATCCCCTGCCTTCTCCCTACTCCATTCGGCCACCTCCCTCTCCGCCTGCCTCGCTCCGCACACTAGCTCCATCCTCCACCTTATGCCTCTCCATCTGCCCATGCCCTCCATCACCTCTGTGCCCTTCAACCTCTACGCACTTTCCCCATCCCCACGCACCTGCTCCATCCTCCACCTTTCGCCTCTCCATCCACCTGTGCCCTCCATCACCTCTGCACCCTCCAACCTCCACGCACTTACCCCATCCTCGCGCACCTGCCCCATCCTCCACCTCCGCTCACTATCATGCCTACATCCGCTATTTCCATTACCTCCACACCTTCCCTCCATCTGTCGCCGCCATCACCTCCATCACCCTCCACGCCATCCTCATCACCCTCCATGTCGCTCTCTCTCCTACTGCCTCCATCACCCTCCACGCCACCTGCTCCACCCCCACCTTCGCTCCATCCTTCCCTGGCCATCGTCGTTGCTCTCCTTCGGCTGCTCATCCACGTTAAATTTTTTAAATAAATTTTTTAATATTAATAGTTTATTTATTAATATTATTATTATTATTTAACTTAAAAAAACTACATTATAATAATTATTGTTATTATAATTAAAAAAAAAGAATTGTGGCGAGCTAGCATCGTACATTCAATAAAAATAAATCCATGTTTAGCGCTAAGAAAATTCTAGCAATCACTAGATCAATGGACGCTCGGTTCGATCAAATCAATGAGAAAATTAACAAGAACCACGAGGAACTCCACGCGAAAATCAAACAGACGAGTGACAATTTGACATCAAATTGGACACAATTTACTTCACGAATTGAGAATAGTTTCCTCACTCTACAGGAAGACCAAAAGAAAATTCAGGTAGTTTTAACCACCATCTTGGACAGATTACAAATCTCGAATGACTTGCAACCAAACTCTCCCTGAAATCCGGAGTAGCCAGATCCTCTATTCAACATGTCATCCTCTAACACATATACACAAGGACACCAAATACAGGTGAAAGTCGGGTTACCCAAATACGACAAGGATGAACGACAGTGCATAGCATGGATTAACAAAGCCGAGGAATACCTGGACATCCACAACATCCGTTATGACGGTGAGAAAATTAAATATGCCTCCATGTCTCTAGAAGGCAGCGCTTACAACTGGTACTTATGGTGGAAGAATACTGCAAGAATATGTTCTTACGACTGGTTTAGCTTCAGGAATGACCTCCTCAAAATATTCCAAAGCATTGAAGAAAAAGACTTCTTTGCCAAAATCACAAGGTTACAACAAAAAACAGTGTTGATGAGTACACTTGTGAATTGGAGGCACTTTCAACTCGAGTCCTAGAGTTAACTGATGACCAACGACTACAGACCTACATACACAGTCTAAAACAACACATCCGTGATGAACTAGATTTACACAACATCTCTACCATGGAGGAAGCACGGCATAAAGCCCGGATTATTGAAAGCAAATCCGTTCATTCAAATGTCGACCAAGATGACTCCAAAAGAACCCCCTCCAATCAGGATACATAGGAAATCCAAAGTATGCACTGCCTCAACTTAAAGAAGGAACAAAGCCCAATTTAGAGGCCCAGAGAATAAAAGAAGGGAAATGTAAGTTATGTGGAGACAAATGGGATGCTAAGCACAGATGCTTACAAAAGAAATTATATGCTTGTGAAGCAAAGCTAGAAGTCAATGAGCCAATTGAGAATGATGTGATTAGCCAACAAGACTACCACCCAGGAATCGAGGACAACTCCCCACAAATCTCATTAGCCGCTATTACCGGAATCTCCCAACCGCAAACATTAAAGATTAAAGGACATATAGAAAATAATAACGTCACAGTCCTCATCGACTCTGGGCAGCACCCATAACTTCGTTAACGTCAACCTTGCTTAAGTATTTAACCTATTTATTCGTCTAGTACCTAACATGAAGGTTATGGTAGCAGATGGCAAGAAGATTGACAATGTGGGAAAATATCACAAGGTTAAGTTACAAATGCAAGAATATAACTTAGAATCAGATTTCTTTGCGGTACCACTAGGAGGAATCGACGTAGTATTAGGAATACAATGGTTACAAGCCTTGGGTACATACTCTGCAAATCACCAAGAACATTTTATTGAATTCCATGCATTCAGGAAAACACACAAATTATATGGGTTCCAACCACCTCCAACACAACTGGTTACATCACATTAGATGGAAAAGCTATGTTGGAAAGATGCACCAACGTACATACCTCAATGTCAAGAAATGGAGATTCTAACAAGTGAAGGAGATATGGACAAACAACCAGAGACACAAGAGCTAATTTGAAAACATCGCAAGGTGTTTCAAAAGTTACCTATGGCGCTCCCAATAGATAGAAAAATTAAACACATAATCAAAATAGAACCAGGGACAAAACCTGCTAGTAACAACCCATACAGATGTCCACATCAGAGACATTGCGATAGTTCACGTAGTCATTGTCGTCAAATATGCTTTGAGGACAAAGCTTCCTTAAGGGAAAGGCAATGTAACAAAATCTAAACTTAATTATTAAGCTAGGTTAATTAATGTAAATAAACTAAGAGGTGACTTGAAAAGTCACCTCTCTTCCCCACTTACGGTATAAATTACCATGACACCTATTATGTAATTCATCATATACATTTATCAAATATACATTACATTACATTTCTCTTACATTCTCTGTCCATTCCCTGTTCTTGCTCTTCCATGAACACTTGGCCAGAAGAAGAATATCGTCAGCATAGAGAAGAAGGATGATGACTATTCCAGCTAATATTGTGCCAGCACAACCTGCTTCCTCTAAAAAACCTTCTAGCTTATCGATGTAAATTCCAAATAGGGTAGGGAGAGGGGGAAACCCTGTTTAACTCAAATATTACACTTAATATATTTCGAATAGCCCTCGTTTCTCTTAAACTTGGTAATGGCATTCTCTTTTAACCTTCACCCTTAATATAGGAAAATGATGGCCTTGGAAACAATGAAGAAGGTTCCGCCTCAGATCTTTGCCTACCTTGTAACAAAAATGATGATACCCTCTCATCATTGTTTGTCTCTATTGAAACCAACTAACCTCCATCTATACATGTCCCTCATAAACTCGTTCCTCCCAATGATAATCCATATTCCCCACTCCACCTCCCTGAGTCATTTCCTTATTATATGGTTGTACCATCCCACCATCAGTTACATGCCCTTAATACTTTGCATGAGAGCCTTCTACCCGCAAAGGACAAAAAATAGAACCAATTGAAACCCAACCACACGAGATGTGGACCTCGTTATATTGCAAAGATACTAAAAGAGATGAAGGCCAATGCCGAACCTAGGATTTTTTAAAGCAAAGTTAATCTATTACAATAAATTTTCCCTCATGGGGATATGTCATGCCAGAAGGTTCAAGGAGTTGGATCTTAGAATTGGGTACACCGCACATGGAATCACATCCTAGGGTATATTCCTCAAGCACATGTTGGGACCATAGGGTATATAACCTTTGTTTTCAACTCAATGGAGGATTGGCTAAAGATAAATCTAGAAGGAACATGGTTTTGCGAAATATGTTGCTCTTATACTATTAAGATGGCATGTCAATATTTGACCCAATATCTACGGGTTGACTTTCCATCCGTACCTATTGAATATTGTGATGCCTAAATACTCAAATCAATTGGAGACACTCTGGGCAATTTCTTGAAGATAGCACCAAAAACTAAGAAAAAGGCACAAACATCAGTGGCAACGACCGGTGTGGAGATTGATATCACCTAAGGACTCCCCGATGACATTTTAATTGAATATGGATAACACTCATACATGCAAACCCTAGATTGTAAAAATGTTTCATTCAGATGCACACATTTTCAATCCCATGGACATCTAAAGATATCACATATCCTCTCCTTAGGTCATTAGATGATATTGGAGGTATCTATCTAGTTATGAGTCCCTTTGAATTTGAAGAGGAATTTTTGTGTGCTGACAAAACAAGACATGCAAAGTGTAGGAGATAAATATCATACAGGATGTTGTACATCAAGAAACTGGTAGGGTAAGTGAATAATTTGTGAGATTCATTGAACATATTCAGTAAATCGATAGCGAGACAGAATCCATCATTATAGGAGCTTCTAACATACAATATATTGCAGATCGGAAATCAAGGAAAAGGGAAAAAAATTATCTTGGATAACTTAGAGGATCTTGCCTAGTAGACGTTACCAAAACCACTAATTGACATTGATGAATGAGAGGAGGTCTCCTCCCCTCCATCAACAAGAGGAAATACATTAAATAGTTCCTATTATATTCCATCTACATCATGGTGATATATCACCTAATCACTAACAAAATGGGATGGTAATCAATCAAGATGATTGAGCTCAATACGTCAAATGGTGATGCCCTCATCTAGAGGCATGAAATTTTTCATAGAACATGCAAAATATGAAGCTAAGGATATATGTGCTAGAAGACAAGCAATTATTCAAGGGTACCTTGGCATAACAACCCAATCAAGGGTTAAAAATGAATATGCCATCACACAACATAAGAGGTATTAAGATGAACTTGAAACAATAGTGCCTAAAAATATTGGTAAATAAACATCAGCCCTCAATTATTTTCATGCAAGGTGACTATGTGTTTTTCAAGAAATGAAAAAAAATATTTTCGACAAGTGTCTCCGAGAATGGACTTTCCTAATCGTTGAAGCTACTAGTAATTATGGCATTCTAACTCTTGGGTGGAATGATACATTATTTCTCGAGTCATTGGTAAGCAATCCAAACTATATATGTACATCTTGTTTCTCTAAATATTTAAATTTCATCGTGTAACTGCTGAATGTATATTCCCCCTCATTTGATAGGTAAGTATTTTTGGTGACTTATTTATTAATACCCTCTTATCTCGACCTCATCTCATCTTAGGTAGTGACCTAAATTTCACACCGCTTAGCAACAAATCCTGGGGCCCAAAATACAGGAAGGATCCTCTTGCGAATTTTTTCTCCCACATTATAAACTTGATCCATATGGTTGATGTCGAACCTATTGAGAGTCACATTTCTAATATATTGGTTTGTTTCCTACTAAATGAAACCATCCTTTTGGACATAAATGTGTATAGGTCCTCCATACTGAAGGTGGGTCACTCAGATCACCTTCCCATTTTTATGCAACTTTATTCCTCGGTACAAAAAACTAAAACACCTGTCAAGTTTAACCCACGTTGGATACTTTATGACTTTATGTATTTGCTATGGTAAAATTTAGCAATATATAGAGTAAACATGGATACACATGCTATGGAATATTTTCAAAAAAAATGTCAAGAGTAAAAAAATGAACCGAGGCCTAGTTGAAGAAGGATTTCTTAGACTTTGAAAAAAAACTCATAAAGGTATAAGGGAAAATTTCAAACATCTTGAATTCACTAAAAATTAGAAAAATCAATGAAGAATCAAAATCTCAGTTAAAAACCCTAGAAGCAAAAAAATCTAGGATACTAGCTTGGCATGAAGCAAAGTGGGGAATAAAAAGTAGAGGGATATGGATCTTGAAAATAAACCAAAATATTACCTTCTTTCATGTACAAACTAAGGGAAATAAGGCTATCAAATTGATATGGAATATCATAGATCAGTTAAGGAAAGAATGCTCAAACTTCAAGTCTATCTCAAAGGCATCTATAAATCACTATAAAACATTGTACATGGAACTGATGAGAGATAATATAGGGGACAATTTTGCAACTTCAATTTTTTTTAAATGATGGTTATATAAAGAACAATGAATGTCTCTACTTGAATCTATTAGAAATAATAAATTCATTAATCCCTCCTCACACTCTAGAATGAAAAGTCCCCTAGCCCAAATGGATGGAAAAGAAAGTTTTATATGAGAATTTGGGATGATCTAGAAAATGATATAATGATTGTGGTAGGGCATCCTTTCTCTGTAGGAAAGATACGTCTTCCTTTCAATTCTAATATTATATCCAATATTCCCAATGAGCATATTCTTATAGGATTTGAAAAATATCGAACCATATCTCTATGCATCTCTATTTACAGGCTAATCTCTAAATTCATTTCAAGGAGACTCAAACCCATCCTCTATGACAATATCTCCATTAAATAGTTTAGATTTATAGATAATAGAAAAATTCATGATGCCATCAATCTAGATCATGAAGCATTACGTTCAATCAATACAAAGTTACATCCCTCCTTCATGTTAAAGAAATGAAACTACATAAGATATTATATTTTATATTATTATTGTTATTACCTCTTTCGAGGATGTTGTTCCTCTGATTAGGTATTTCATTGATGTAATTGGTCATGTAAAGTCTTGAGGTAAAACCTTCGTTGTAATTCAGGTTAGTAGTACCCACAAAAGTATTATTAAAATGCAGTGAGTCTACCAAGGCAAGTCGGTCCCCATTGGGAGGAGAAGTCGGCCATGTTGGGTTATTAGGATTATCCACTGATTAGTATAAACAGGGGAGGATCCTCACTCATTTGGACACACACAGAACTCAAGCAGTTGCTCTAGAGAGAGAAGAAACAGTCTATCTAGAGGAGAGAAAGTAGACTAGTCTTGTTCTTTGGATCTTACACTACACTTGGGTGAAGTATATATAAAGGAAGTTTTGTTGGGTTTTCTTCCCCATGATGATTTCCGAAGATAAATGTTTGTGTTTTATTTTGTTATGTTGTGCTTTTTATTCTTTTAGTGATCCTTTATTATATTTGAATAGAAAACTTAACATGGTATCAGAGCCAACCTTCAAGAACACATTGTGCAGCAACTCATCCTGCAATCCAACGAGCTATGTTTCACTCTTCTGGAGACCTAGATCCACATATCATCCAGAAAAGAGGGTTTATTCAAGTCTCCATAGGAGGGCACATCTTTCTGTTGAAGGAGTTTTTATTCTAAGGATTTTCATTTTTTGACCCATCACTACTGCTAGGAGAAACTAGGGCATCAAAATTTTCAAGGTTCCATTCTCATATTATTGAAAATAAAGACACAATATAGATCACCTTAAGGAGGCACATGTTTTCCTCCTCTCAGATCTACAGGTGATCACAGCTGGAAAATTAGGGTTTTCTAGTCAAACCCTAGGTCATCCTAAAGTTGGTTCGAGAAAATGGCCTCAAATTGGTAAGTACTATATCGTATATTTCCATTTGAGTTTCTCATTCATTAAAATATGACAAAAAGTACCAAGCTATATGAAAATATCGAGGGAGAAGTGAATTTCAGAGCATGGAAGTATAGAATTATGCTCATCCTTGAAGAGCATGACCTAGATGGATACATCAAAGAAGATTTCAAGGAACCAAAGGGAGAAGAGGAAAAATACAAACAAAAGAAGG
The DNA here is from genome assembly GCA_001517045.1 of Pseudotsuga menziesii. NCBI lineage: Eukaryota > Viridiplantae > Streptophyta > Pinopsida > Pinales > Pinaceae > Pseudotsuga > Pseudotsuga menziesii. Next base: position 98,640 of record LPNX010477000.1, on the reverse strand, counting down.
ATATTATCAAATTCAAGAGGGTCATAGATAAATCTATTAAGTATCACTTGATCTCCCAAGTGTCCTCGAAGAATACTCCAAAGGAAGTGTTTGATGCACTAACCAATATGCTTGAAGGGAAAAACATCAACAGGATAATGACCTTAAGAAACCAACTCAAGTGTTCAAAGATGCAAAAGGAAGAAACCATGAATTCATACTTCTCCACGGTATCTCAAAACAAAGAACAACCAGAAGCCATTGGTGACATGGTAGAAGAAGTTGAAGTTGTGATGAGCACTCTAAATGGTCATCCAAGAGATTGGGATTTTTTCATGAGAGTGATATGTGCCGGAAGAAAGATAACCAATTCAACAAGCTATGGGAGGAATGCGTACAAGAAGAAGGAAGGCTAGTAAACTGAGAAGAGAATTTAAATGAAGATGAATATCAAGCTCTAGTTGTGCATACAAATAATGGAAGAAATAAAAGGAAGGATCGAGGATATACAACAAGTAGATCACTGGAACTCGAGAAAGGTAAGAATTTTAAAAAGGATTACTCATCCTATGAATGTTATACATGTCATAAGTTATGGCATGTCTCCATATATTTTCCACTTAACAAAAACAAGTCAAAAAGAAGAATGGAAAGTTCCATGCCCATGCAACTGAACAAAATGAATCAAATGAAGAGAGGACAAGAGAGAATGAAGACTCTAATGAAGAATATGTCTTGATATAATCCCTCACAAGATAAATCTCTCATGGAAGTGAAACTTGGCTCATATATAGTGGTTCTTCCAAACATATGACATATCACATAGATTCTCTCTCATGCCTCACTAAGAAATATTATCCACGCAAAGTATAGCTCTGAGATGACTATCAATATCCTATCAAAGGAATGGGAGAAGCTTCCTACTAGCTGAAATCTAGTATTTCCATGAATGTGAAAGAAGTATTATATGTTCCATGTCTAAAGAAGAATATTATTTCTATATCATCTCTATACAAGAAAGGCTTCAGAGTTTCCTTTGTAGATGGTGAAGTTCTTATGTGGCCAAAAGTAAAAACTATAGATGATGCAATTGTAATAGGTATTGAAGAAGGAGGGATCTACAAAATAAAATGGCATATAGACTCAACTTTCACAGCCTGTGCTATCATTCCATGTGAAGTATGGCATAGAATACTTGCTCATGTAAAGCATTACCAATTATGAGCAAGGTAGTAACAAGTCTACCAGAAATCTAGATCAATAATGAAGGGATATGAAAAGGATGTGCTCAAGGGAAAAACACCAGGAATCCATTTCGAAGAACTAATAGTAAAGCAAAAGGGAGCCTAGACATTGTCCACTCATATGTGTGTGGACCAATGTTAACTACTTCCTTAAGTGGGTATGTTTATTATTTTTCTTTTATTGATGACTACTCACGCAATACTTGTATATATTTCTTGAAAAGGAATGCTGAATTATTTTAAAAGTTCAAAGAGTTAAAATATCTTGTGGAGAATCTATCTAAAAATAATATTAAGTTATTAAGTTCAGATAACGGGGGAGAATTCACTTCAAATGAATTCAAGGATTTATGCAAAGAAGTTGGGATTAAGAGGGATCTTACTACACTCTATAATCCTCAACAAAATGGAGTAGCGGAAAGGAAGAATATATATATCATGGAACTAGTCAAATCCATGATTCATGATCAAGATCTACCCATGTATTTATGGGATGAAGTAGCAAATACAGAAATCTATGATTCAAAACAAATTATCCCACATTGTGCTTGGAAACAAAACTCCATAAGAAATGTTTACTAGGTAGAAGCCTACAATCAGACACCTAAAGATATTTGGTTTTCTTGTTTACCTGCATGTTCCCAAAGAAAAAAGATCAAAGTTGGACCCCTCAGGAAAGAAGGGAATATTTGTTGGATATAGTGATCAGTCCGAAGAATACAAAATCTATATTCCAGATTTTCATAAAATTGAGGTCAGTAGAGATGTAACATTTTATGAAGATGTACCTTTCAACAATTCCGGAAGGACCTATGTGGATGAAGAAGAACAAGAAACTCCCAGAGTAGTAAAGATTAGTAGACCACCACTTAGAGATGAAGAAGTTCATATACCAAGAGATCAGGACATGGTAGAACAATAAGAACCTATAGTGACACCTCATGAAATAATATCAACAAGGAAAATACCAACTTGGGCTCGTAATATAATTCAAGAAGCAGAAAGATATGGTGGACTAGAAGAAAGGAAGAGACTAAGACTCTACTCCAACTATGTAGAATTAATGTGTAAACTTGTTGACGAAGACCTACATGTTTTGAAGAAGCCTCAAAGAAGAAGGAATGGATGGATGCCATGATTGAATAATATCAATCTATCTTAAAGAATGATGTTTGGGAAGTGGTGCCAAGACCAAAGGATAGATCAATGGTCTCTTCTAAATGTATTTCTAAGACAAAGCATTCAGTTGATGGTAGTATTGAAAAGTTCAAAGAAATATTTTGTCGCATGAGGATTCTCTGAGAAAGAAGGGATCGATTATGAATAAACTTTTGCACAAGTAACTAGATATACTTCAATAAGAACCATTCTTGCTTTGGCTTCCAAGATGAGATGGAAATTACATCAAATGGATGTGAAGACAAACTTTCTAAATGGTTTCATAGAAGAGGAAATCTATAGTGAACAACCTCTGTGTTTTGAGACACATGAAAAGAAAACACAAGTGTGCCGACTAAAGAGAGCATTATATGGATTAAAGGAAGCACCCAAATCATGTTACAGAATAATTGATGACTTTCTGATGATCCTAGGATTTACCAAAAGTCATGCCAAAAGTAAAGCAGATTCCAAACTTTACTATAAGGTTGAAGATGACAAAATCATGATATTACTATTGCAGGTATATTATCTATTTTTGACAGGAAAGGAGAATTTCATCAGTGAATGTAAGAAGAATCTTGTGACAAGATTTGAAATGAAATGTCTTGTCATGATGCATTACCTCCTGGGTCTTGAAGTATGGAAGTTCCCAGATGTAATATTCCTAAACCAAGGAAAATATGCAGTTCAGATCCCAAAGAGATTTGGGAGGTTGGATTGTAAGGAAATGAACATTTCGATAGTGACAAACCTGAAATTCCTAAATGTTGACTCTTCATAAAGAATAGATGTCACACTATATAGACATATTATCGGCTCACTAATGTATTTGATAAATACAATACCATATATATTTTTTGTCATGAACACATTAAGTCAGTATATGGTAGAACCCACACATGTTCACCTAGTAGTAGAAAAAACATGTGATGAGGTGCCTAAATGGTATATTGGATTGTGGCCTCACATATGCAACTGATAGTGACTTTATATTATGTGGCTACACTGATTTATATTGGGGAGGAAATGTTGTTCAAACAAAAATGCCACTTCAGGATGTTGTTTTAGTTTGCGATCAGTTGTGATATCATGGCTTAGTAGAAAGCATACCAATGTTGTGCTCAGTACAGTGGAGGATGAATACATTGCAGGATGTTCATCCTGAAGTGAAGCAGTATGGATTCACAAATTATTGACAATATTGTTTGATACCAAAATAGATGCAACTAATATTTATTGCGACGACCAAAGTTGTATCAAGTTAATAGAGAACCCGATGTTCCATGATAAGTCAAAGCACATAGAAATAAAGTATCATTACATCCTGGATATGGTGCAAATAAGAGCCATAAATATCTAGTATGATACTACAGAGGGGCAAGTTGCAGATGTGTTAACTAATCCCTAGTCTCATGTGAAGTTTGAATATTTTAGAGAAAAGCTTGGTGTAGTCTGAAAGGACCTTCCTAGTAAGAGGGATTGATGATAAGATAATGAGATGATAATGGTATGCAAGTATAGAGTTTTCCTTGATGAAGTTGTGAATGTACAGGAAGAGAATGATGAACCCTAATAATCTGATCACTATATAGAGAGTCTGGTCGTATCTTTGTGGGTGGATCACAATATGGTTGGTGATATCACAGAGCGTGGATCCTAGTATAACTGATCGCATCACGGGTATATCCAAACTTGGTTGGTTGCATCATCACAAGGAAGATCCCATGAAGGTTGGATGTATCTTTAAATAGGAAGATCCCAACGAGATGTGGTCCTGCATTCATTTGCAAACGTTGTGATTTGGCATTCATTTGCGGATGTTGTGGTCTGGCATTCATTTGTGTACCTTATGGTCTAGCATTCATTTGCATACATTGTGGTTCGACATTCATTTGTGGACATTGTGGTCTAACATACATTTGCACACATTGTGGTCCAACATCCATTTGTGGACGTTGTGGTCTGGAATTCATCCATTTGTGGACGTTGTGGTCCAAGTATATAGCCTCATCTTTATACGATCAACCAATCCATGATTACTTATTTAGACATAATATAACTTCACTTTTTCTATTTTTCGACATTCCCACGTGTTCTTTGAAAGGTTTTGTAAAACAAATTACCCTCTTTTAAGCATTTTCTTTACTTGGTAGACCTGCGGTAAAATTGTTTCAAGGTACATGACATAGAATCCATATTGGTTATTCAACTCTATTTCCAACCCCAATTGGAAGATTACATCTATATTTCCTTTTGGTAAATGAGAAATTAGAGGGTTTACTCTTATCACTCGCATTACGTTCGTTTTATAAGATATCATTCAACATTGCATTATTTATTTATTCATAGGATTATTGTAAAGAAACGTTGAAATAATACAATTGATCTCTTTCGTTGCTTTTAACTTTAAGAATATTTTTTATACATTACCTATAAATAATGTTTTGAATACATATAAAAAATAAATATTCCTTTTGAGTTGAAAGTTGCTTGAGAAATGTACTTCTAATTTGTTCAGGAATAATGATATTTTTTTGGAAGAAATTAATTGTAATATATTTTTCTTGTCCTTAACTTTTTTTAGCATCTATGTTGACAAAGTAGAGGCATTCCTAGAATAATTAGAACATGTTCGAGCTATTCTAGCTCTAATAGTCATCATCCTTCTTATTTGCACTAATAATATCAATCTTCTTGCAAGGTTCCCCTTGACCTTGACAAATAATTATGAATTATGAATTTTTTTATATTGTTGATATGTTAGAAAATACTAATACGAAAAAGGTTATGATAATCAAATACAAGAAGATTATTTACGCTCACTTTGTATATGACACTATGCAACTTAGAGGAATATAACTCATACAAGTATCTTGGAGTTTATGTTCATCACATGTTTAGCTGGAAAGATACCATTGATAAAGTCTCAATGGAGCATGAAAATCATGTTTTGGTCTTAAGAAGAATTGCAAATCAATAGATTTCTTTGTCCTACGAAAACAATTCCTCTTCTAGACACTTGTTACTCTAATGATCTTATATGGATGTGAAGTTTAGTAGATACTTAGAGTAAAATCTAAAAAATCTAAAATAACTTTATAATTTTTGTTCTTAAAATGAAAATAAACATACATGATTTAATCATATTATAAAAGTATATGCTTCCACCTTTTTAGAATATGGTTACGATTAAATACCTAATTTACAAACAACCCATTTTTTTAAACTTTTGTAAGGTGGTTCGTCATTTGTTAGAGGGATACTCCACCTGCTATTGAACACGAGAATCAAGGTATGGCCAGATTACACATTCCACTCCTTCATTACAAAGGGGATCAACAAGAGAAAACATGTCACTGATAAAAATTGAACCTTGATAGGGAGGGTAACACTCATTCCTCCCAACCACCCAAGCTACAACTAATTTACAAGAAAACCATACTAACATGATAGTCAAGATGCTTCCTAGTATTTCTTCAAATCCTAGTCGATGTGATTTAAAAGAGGGTGGAAAGATGTTAATTCTTGGCTAAACAATTGAAAAATAGAAGAGGAGCCCACTCTCCAAAATATTAATACCATTAAAAATGCCATGACATCTAAATTTAAAGAGAAATTGTGATACAACCAAGAAATATGGAAAAAGAGAACAATAATGTAATATAAAGTGATCATTAACCCCCCTCTTTAGGTTCAAAGATATATTGAGAACAACAATGTAGTATAAAGTGATCATTAACCCCCCTCTTCATGTTCAAAGATATATTGAGAACAATAATGTAGTATAAAGTGATCATTAACCCCCCTCTTCAGGTTCAAAGATATATTTATTCTATAGTTAGATTAGATACGAATATAAACACGGTTAAAATAAGAGTGAACTCTCACTACAGTCATAGTGAAACAAAGAGTTGGACAAAACTTAAAACGTAATAAGATGATGAAAAATGAAAACCACAAATTTTCATATATACTAAACATGTTCACATTAAAATTTCAATTTAAAAATATTTATACCAAAAATTTCAAAATATTTATACCAAAACTCTAGTAAGTCGCCTAAATACTTTAATAGTTTATATTTGACTTTGGTTTAGATTCTTTAGCCTTCTGTTAACTTTCGAGTTCAGACTTGTATTATGAGGGTGTAGTTTGTAAGCCCTCCGTGGCTTTAAAAACTTGTTTTTGGGTGGTTCTATGCTAATTATTATACATTAATTAAATGTATTTAGACTTCATCTACTATGCTATTGTTCTACATTAGTGTATTTCATGAAAGCCAATGGACTGTGTATCGGTTTCAACTATACTGTTATATAACAACAAATCTATAAAAGCTAATTATTTTCTTATATATTTATTCATGTGTGTGAATTTTGTGTCCTATAACTGATTAATTTGGACTTATATCTTTTCAGATTGATAAGATGAAGACATAACTATTTTTATGTTGTCATATTAGATGAAGACATAACTATTTCGATGGTATTATACCCCAGTTTGTTGGGAGTTGAGATACATGATCCATTTCCTTTATCTAATAAATCCATCGATATTTTTAGCTTATGAATTTGTGGTTTTAATTTTTAATTACAAAACTAAAGCAATTAATGAGGAGGTACTATGTTTTTTAGCTTATGAATTTTTGGTTTTAATTTTTAATTACAAAATTGAAGCAATTAATGAGGAGGTACTATGTTGTTCATTGTTTGGTTGATCGAGGGTAGAAGTAGTCGATTTAGCGGTAATCATCTAAAAGCATGTGTGCAGTTAAAGATTTACCAACAATAGTTTGTTCAACGCCTTCAATTGATGTTGAATTTAATCCGGTTGATGAAGCATCATACTCTGGATCTCCCAATTCTCTTTCAATTGTTGTAGTTTTCAATTTGTTAGATTGATATAAGCTACTTGATATGTCCATAAGAGTTTTTTCACTACTTATTTTTCTCTTTTGGTCAATAATATACAGGATGAGGGTGAGATCTTGGAGAAGGTCATGCTCCCGAGGGGAAGCAGTTAAACGACCTAAGCTAAAGGTAAACCACTCTATTCTATGTGAGTAACCCATCTCATGGGGTCTTCACTTAGTGAAACTATGTCATAGCGCGTTCATGGGATATTAAAAAATACCCCTAATTTCACTAGATATTCATAATTACTTACAAAAATCCTTCTGTTTAGCCCCCCTCCTAATACATATTTCCAATTTATAAAACCCTTATTTTTACAATATATTCCTTATTTTTACTAGAAACCCCTTTCTATACCCCCCAATACCTATAAAATCCCCATACCCTGTTCCCCGCCCCCAATACCTAGAATATATTGACCTTATTTTTCACAATTAAAAACCCCCCTTTATGAATTAACTTGATAAGATATTTATCAACAAGGTGAATCCCGGTGCCCACCCCATCCATTTATTTTCTCTCCTGAAGTTTGACATGTAGTTCCTAAAAGAGAGTTGTTTGGAGATCCCATTCCCACCCCAAAAGAGCTTTTCATCTTCAATTAATGTAGCAAGCTTTCCCACCCATCTGACATGTAGTTCCTAAAAGAGAGTTGTTTGGAGATCCCCATTCCCACCCCAAAAGAGCTTTTCATCTTCAATTAATGTAGCAAGCTTTCCCACCCATCCCAACCAGGTATTCCCTAAAAGAAATTAAACTTCAATGAGTATGACAATGGCAAACTCTTCTTCCAGATGCAAGAGATACCTCTTTTTGCCAAGAAACTTGCATCCCTTAGTCAGTTGGATCAACATCCTTTTTTAAAATTATACTCTTTTGTTGAATAAAGTTCCAAAAACACCATTGGATTTTGCAAAATATTCAACTCAGTTGGGAGAGAAATATTCAATTCAGCTTAATATCAACAACTTTGCGATCAAGCAATATCCTAATTTATATTTCAAAAGTGTTTTTCACAGTATGTGATGGATCTATGTCATGTAGGGCATCTATTTTTCATTGCAACATGATGCTCAAGTGTGCAGACAATATCGTTGTTGAAAATCAAAATAGAATGATCTCCGATGATATTGAAGCCAAAGAGATTTTAGAAGGTTTGAAGTCCCTGCAACTTCTCGTCGGATGCCTCTTAGAATGAGTTCCTCATTATCAAAGCCCCGTTGCAAACAACTCCCTCATTCAGTTTGTCCTCGATTTACTGATGAAGGATTTTTTCAATATCTACGCAGCCCTTAATGTTTGTATATGCAATCTCCTGGATGAAGTGCCAACATAAAAAGCTCCATGTCTTGTCTATGTTTATAAACTTATTTTGCAAAAGTCTGAGGAGAAACTTTCCAAGCTTTATCAAAGATCATGTATGGTGGTCATAGCACATGGCATCCACACTGGCAAGATTTCTCCACAATCATTCTCAACTCAAATAAAGGATTACAATACAAAATACATGCATCGTCTTTTTTAAATGGAATATATGCAAGGACATTGCTCTATCCATATCCATTTAGAGGTCGAGGAACATGATATTACAAACAAAGAAGCATTTGATCAGAGGAATCTAGAGATTTAGCAGGATAGAGCTGAAGAAAATCACCAAGATAATGTGGCTACAGGTGTATCAATGAGTGGTGAAAGGGAAAATTTTCATAAGCCCATTGTGCAATGTTTTTTTAAGAATATTAATGGTTTCATAAGACTAGTCATGAAACGTTGTTGTGTTAATTGGGAGGTATAGTTTGAGGTCTGGTTGTGCAAAGTGAATGCTATAGGAATTGAATTGTGAGGGTGGGTGGAATGAGTAAAACCACTGGCCAAGGAATTCTTCAACCTAAGAAGATCAGACTATGATGCATTCGTTCTTTTCCTCCTATTTTTCAAAGCCACGTAGATTGTAATTGATAGGAGTCAACTTACTTATAAGTTTTCAATGTGATAGATATGATTCTGAATTTTGAGAACATGAATATCAGCTATGCATGTAGTTTTACTACAGTTGGATTACGCAGCTATGCCTGTAGTGTAAATACAGTTGGATTACTGAGTATATGTGTAGATGACAGGGGTCAGGCATCATTGTCTATTTAAAAGAATTCTAATTAATAGAACATTGTGCGAATAGATAGTTTATAGATAGTTTATACGAAAGTCCTAAAGAAAGAGTTTATACAATGGAAATCTGAAATTTGAGTTTATACAAAGAAAATATGAAAATTTTATGTGATGGAAAAATTGTAATTAATAAAAACTTATCTCAACAGATAGTTTATATAAAGAAAATATAAAATATATGTTATGTATTTATAAAAAAATATGAAATATATGTTATGAAAATACAGTAATAGATATATGATTATATCATTACCTTAAGAAAAATAATTTTTCACTAAGAAGCAAATTAATTTACATAGCCTATTTCAAATTAAATTCATATATATAAAATAATATAATTAAATTACTGAATACTATACTATCTTCAAAATAATGTTCCATATTAAATAAATGGTTAAACAAAATGCATATATATTAAATGTCGATTATCATTTCCTTGGTGGCCAATTCAGGAAAGGTATATGCATTGTGTTTGGATGATAAATGAGTTGAAGACTAATTTAAAACATTCAACCTCACCATTGTAAAGTTTAACACTTTACATGAAAGAAACTATAAAAAGAAAAAAAGAATAAGTTTTGATAATTTAAAGCTTAAATAAGCATGGAACGTTAAATAACAGAAATTCATATGGAATTTTTATAAAACAAGAAAGTTGAATTAGAGAATAAATTTTGATAATGTGAAGGTTAAATAAGTATGGAAGGTTAACTATCATCATCAAGTATGGAATCTTAAATAAGAAAAAATAGTTATGAAATTTTAAAAATACAAGTTTTTTTTCTGAAATTTATTTTCATTATATGTTTTTTTCTTGTATTTTATAGTCGGATAGTTTATTAATTAATGTAGTAAATAATTTGTAAATAAAAGAAATGGCCTTTTGTTACAGATTATTTTAAATGAATAATTTTATCAAAAAATATAAATAGACTACATTAAATGGTTAAGTATTTTATGAAAAATATAATATTTTTAGAGTTTTTTATATTAGGTTGTGATACAAATAATTTTATTTTCCTTTAATATAAAAATAAGTTTTTAATAATATAATTATAATAAAGAATGTTTCATTAACATTAATTGTAATATTTGGTGAATTATATAAATTGTAATATTTAGAAAATGATATTGTCTTTGTATTGAAGGGATTGGACTTCTTATCTTTCTTTTATATGTTGATATGATTGTTCTTCTATGTAATAGTATCGAATATCTTAAGAAGTAATTCATAGTTATAATGTTACAAATACCTAACTATGATTTCAATTTTCATTTAAATTAGAATGTGGAATAAAAAATCATTGTTGGTTGTAAATATTTTTAAGGTCATGAAAATAGATGTAAAATTCTAAATTCTAGGACTAGGATAGGACTAGGATAAGGGAAATATCATATTCAATAATTTTTTCTAATCAAGTTATTTTCTATTTAGAATATACACATAAATTGCAGAATGTGAGAAAAGTAGTCTTCTTATTGTTGCTTTTAGCACTATCGTAGCCACCATACAGTCAAAATAGGTTGGTCTAGTGATACTTAGTATTGGCATAAGCATTGGGACACAAAGATTAATATCAATAATTTTACTAAATCTCACATACTTGTGAAATTTAAAGAAATGTGGAACATCATGAATTCATTAAATGATGAAGTTGAAATATTGAAAGATTTTATTAGCATTCCTAACTCAACTAATCAAAATATTTTTATTAACATTTATATTAATGAACAAAATGAATACTAGGTTAAAGATGAACGCCCTTTATTTTAACATTTGGGCGCTCGCACGAAATTGGTTCCACTTTTTAGTGCCACTTAAGAAATCAGAAACGCACTTCTAAAGTGCAAATCAAGAATGCATATGCGTTATTGATGGTACGTTCGGAATAACCCGAGCCCAAACACAAGGCTAAGGTTCGTAAAAACGTATCGCGTATGTGATATATCGCAGATGCATTTTCTAAATGTTAAATATCGCATATGCGATATTTAACATTTACAAAATGCATATGTGATATATCGTAAGTGTGATATATCGCATATCTTTTTTGTAAATGTTAAATATCGCATATGCGATATTCAACATTTACAAAACCACCTCAATACCAAACGACACAAGAATCCTATGTATTGCATTTGTTTCCAATTCCTCCTCGATGGGCTACCCATTTCTTGACAAACTATTGACATTTGTAACTTTCTACATGCATTTTCACATAGGTTTTTTAACAAGGAGAAACAACCAAACAAAAAGCCTAGTTCAAGTTTCATTTATTTCTTTTTCTATCACACCATCTCCATTTGGCTATACGTTTGACTACACCATGAAAATTCCAAAATTGGAGTGAGTATTCCCTCATCGGTCATTTAAAAAGGAGTCACATAGCCTCGCAAAAGGTTTAAGTTGCGTAGCGTCACCTGAATATTCTTCATATTCTATTATTACAAGAAGCATAACTTGTGATAAATGGCCAACACCAAAGGCCCTAGTTCATGTTTCAACTATTATTTTTTCTATCACACCACTTGTATTTCTTTGCACATGTGACTACTTCAACGACATGCTAATGAAAGCGGAGAGGGTATTCCTTCATCCATTACGTAAAAAGGATTCCCATAGCCTCACAAAACTTTCAAGTTGTGGAGTGCCACTCAAATATCCATGTTCTATTTGTGTTGTTAACACCACTCTTAATGGAATTCTCTAGTAATTTAAGTAAGTTGCTTAAGGAAATAATTATTATTTCATGATAGCTTGGAATCAACAAAGATTGAAGCCTCCACAAAGCTTTGCTATAAATATATTGCATCCTCTACTTGTTATCGACAATATGACTACTTAGTTTTCTTATTTCCTCCTGTAAATTTTTGTCAAGTTCATTTGCCGTTACCCGTCTCTCATAAATTTTCACTAAAATTTCAGTAACCTCCTTCTCATCTTTATTCAAGTTCATGATTGTTGGATAACATTATTTTAGGCATATCTTGTTTGTATTCACACACTAAATTAATCCTTCAATTGGTTTGGATGGCCTTTACTATGGCTCCAAAACCATGTTTGTAAATGCTTAGAACAATAACGATATGTTTACACCAACATAATGAGAAAAATAACCTTTCTAGTTGCATGCTTCACATTACCAAAAATATTTTATAGACTACATAAAGTGACTTACATGGCAATGTAATTATGTAAGCCTAGTTGGTAATTATGTTACCAAAAATATTTTGTAATTAATTCTTTTATTTAATTATTTAGGTAGGAAGAAGGATGGGGCATATGTGATATTTCACATTTACAATATCACATATGCGATATTGAAAAGTAAACAAAGAAATAAAACAGAGGCCGCAGGCCCCTCAAATATCATTTACACAGGATCGGGACAACGAAAAACCGCATGGGCGAAATAGCACAGAGGCGATTTGCATTTTAGCTTTTGGAGGTCGAGTTCAAGGTTGAGTTGGAGGTGGATTGGCTCCAATGGAAGGTAAATGCTCTTATCCATTTTAGTTAGTCTTCAATTCTTTATTGTTTTCCATAATTTCATAGTTTTTATAATTATATTAAACAAATTTAATAAAAAAATTGAATGCAATCAAAGAATGATTAAGTAAAATAACTTGTATTTTTTTTGTTTCAATCTTAACAGACAACAAAAATGAACAAGACAATGTGGAAAACCCACCCTCTAATAACCCACAACCTAACCCAAACCCAAACCCGGAGGGGGAACAAGATCGAAACTCACAGATTATTGCGCGTTTGGCATCATTGAGGTGCCTTAGCTAATCTATTAGAGGGGGGGGATCATTTGAGAGAGTCTTTAGACGATGCATTGGACACAATAACAAAAAAATTGCCGAAGCCCAAGGAGCTCTGTACAACATTAGCTCGTACAGAGAATCTAGGAGGAAATACTACTCTGATGGATTGAGTTATAAAGACACGAAAGCCCTTAAAATTACAAAATACCAATTATTTTCATTATTCCAGGAGCCTAGCATCGGATTGCTTCCACCCACTAGTCGGCCACACATTTCCACATACTGGTGCGTTGAACCAAATGTAAAGGCCAATTGGATGGATCGTTGGTATATGGTCTTCGATGAAGACCCTCATGGGAATAGGGAAATCCCATTTTATTTCCTTAGGAAGTTGTATGTAGAATTCATCCTAGGGAAACATGTTAACTACCTCGATCTCTTAGGCTTCCAGGGTGTTGGTCATGGGATTCCCCAAGATAGGGAAGGTGCCAGGATGGATCCTAACCGTGTGCCATGCCCTCCGCACACACCAAAACCCCCTTAGCTATATCCTCCTGCGGGTCTTGTGATTGAGAATACACAGGAAGCATTATTTGACTTGGTAGATACATTGTTTCAGCATGGGACTAATGTCCAAGGAAATGTAGACCGAGGGGCAGGCACTTCTAAGATGGGCCCATCTACAGATCACACAGGAGATGCAGAGCATTCACAGCGTCATGTTACTCCACACCCTTGCACATTGTGTGGAGGCATATGCTATGGCCCTACTTCAGACTTCCGAGATGATGGATTACTTCGCTTTGTAAGTAAAACTCATTATTTTCATATGATATTTTGTTTCATATCAAAATTTTCAATTGCTTCTCAATTTATTTCTATTTAATTATCTAACAAATTATGTGAACAAATATACAGCTGGTGTCCCATGGCACACCACAGTCGCATATTCCGCCGATCAATGTTGAGAACATTGATGCAGCTGTCAATATTGCATATGGGTTTGGTTCTTCACCAATAGGGGTAAGAACTATACTTGTTAATTTGTCAACTTTATTTACATATTTATAGTATAGATTGTAACATTCAATACATCCTAATTTTGATACAACATGTTTTATGCAGGTTGATCAGGATGAGTATATTGTATCTCAACCTATTCCCTCTCATGCAGAAGTAGATTCCCACACACAAGTATTATTTTAAATATGATTTTAATTATATTCTTTTAATTATGTTTCGCTTTCTTTGGAAAAATCATTTTACTTGTATCGCTTTGACATATGTTACTTTATGCAGGAGCCTATTGTGACAGTGGTGCTTGAAGAACACCAAAGCGAGGTTATTGTCAACCCACCTCTCCCCCCCAGCAAGGTACATGTATGTTTCACTTTCTTTGGTAACATCATTTTCCTTCCATGTAGTATATATGTCTCTGATTCACTATTTTATCTGAAATTGACATATATGTTACTTTATGCAGGCCTTTAGTGAGGCACTGGTGCGTGAAGAGCACCAAATTGGTGGCCCACCTTTGACAAGCTAGCAGGTATGTTTATATATCGCTTTCTTTGTACGTTTGTGTCACTTTCTCTGATTTGGTGCTTGAAGAGACCCAAATTGGTGACCCACCTCTTCCCCCCCAAGGTACATGTATATTTGTTGACATTGGCATATATACTTTTTTTATGCAGCTTCATCGTGAGCAAGTGGTGCTTGAAGAGCACCCAATCAGGGTCGCTATTAGTGAAGCACCATGACCCACCATTAGTTACCCACGTACAGTAAGTAAAAACGTTATTTTGGTTTTGGAATTTGAACAAATGTACATATAATTTTTAAAGGTTGGTAAATTAACTTACAAAATTTGGTTTTTCTGCAGTCTCCACTGATGCGACCTATCCCTCTTGTTTAGTGATGGGGATCACCAGTGAGCAGTTGAAAAAGAAAGCTAGACTTCTTTGAAGACACTGGCAGTGGTAGTGAAAGGTGGGATAACTAGAATAAATGTATAGGGGGCATACATAGGTGTAACTTTTTGTTCATATGTACACACATATGTACTTTTTGATCCATTATTTTGTATTATGGCCATGTGGTGTGAAAATTTTTGTAACATTATTTCTATACATATATAATATAAAGCAAGGTTTAAATTTATACATACATGGTTGACTTGATCTTGGAACATGATATGGTTGACTTGATCTTGGAACATGATATGTGTGGTTCACCTATGTGATATAATGATATGTGTGGTTCACATGTGTGCTAACTTATGAATTTCCAATACTTAAAGGAAGAATTTACGACTCATCAACTTCTTAACATTATGGCTATCTTCAACTTTTTAACATCATAACCATACCATACACTAACAATCATAACACTATGTCATTCATGGATGTGTAATATATACCATATCATACCCTACAATACCCTATGATACTAACATCATACAATTCTAACATACAATAACATACCCTACAATACCTTATGACACTAACATACCATAACATAACATACTTTAACATCATACCATACTAACATACCATACCATTGTAATATACCATACACTAACATCATAACACTAAGTCATGCATGCATATGTAATATACCATATCATACCCTACAATACCCTATGATACTAACATCATACCATACTAACACACAATAACATACCCTACATTACCCTATGACACTAACATCATACCATACTAACATACAATAACATACCATAACATAACATACTAACAATATACCATAACACTAAGTCATGCATGCATGTGTAATATATACCATATGATACCCTACAATACCCTATGATACTAACATCATACCCTATAAACCCTAAATTGGTTGAAGTAAACCATAGTTCCATCTCATTATTTGTCACCCTAGTGATAGCATGCAAAGTGGTGTTCATGAAAGCCTAGTTGGTTTCCGATTTGTACATGGCCATGTGTTTTTAGTTCCCTCTCCTAACTTGAAAATTGCTCACTAAACCCTAGTTCCATCTCATACCTTGTCAACCCTAGTTGGTGCATGCAAATTGTTGTTCATGAAATCCTAGTTGGTGCATGCAAGTATTGGTGATCATGTGTTTCTAGTTCCCTCTCTTAACTTGCAAATTGCTGACTAAACCCTAGTTCCATCTCATACCTTGGCAACCCTAGTTGGAGCATGCAAATTGGTGTTCATGAAAGCCTAGTTGGTGCATGCAAGTATTGGTGATCATGTGTTTCTAGTTCCCTCTCTTAACTTGCAAATTGCTGACTAAACCCTAGTTCCATCTCATACCTTGGCAACCCTAATTG
>LPNX010477000.1:0-81706 GCA_001517045.1 Pseudotsuga menziesii | reverse complement strand
TTCCATCTCATACCTTGTCAACCCTAGTTGGTGCATGCAAATTGGTGTTCATGAAAGCCTAGTTGGTGCATGCAAGTATTGGTGACCATGTGTTTCTAGTTCCCTCTCCTAACTTGCATGACTGCTCACTAAACCCTAGTTCCATATCATACCTTGGCAACCCTATTTGGAGCATGCAAATTGGTGTTCATGAAAGCCTAGTTGGTGCATGCAAGTATTGGTGATCATGTGTTTCTATTTCCCTCTCTTACCTTGCAAATTGCTCACTAAACCCTAGTTCCATATCATACCTTGTCAACCCTAGTTGGTGCATGCAAATTGGTGTTCATGAAGGCCTAGTTGGTGCATGTAAGTATTGGTGATCATGTGTTTCTGGTTCCCTCTCCTAACTTGCATGATTACTCACTAAACCCTAGTTCCATCTCATACCTTGGTAACCCTATTTGGAGCATGCAAATTGGTGTTCATGAAAGCCTAGTTGGTGCATGCAAGTATTGGTGATCATGTGTTTCTAGTTCTGTCTCTTAACTTGTAAATTACTTACTAAACCCTAGTTCCATCTCATACCTTGTCAACCCTAGTTGGTGCATTCAAATTGGTGTTCATGAAATCCTAGTTGGTGCATGCAAGTATTGGTGATCATGTGTTTCTAGTTCTGTCTCTTAACTTGTAAATTGCTTACTAACCCCTAGTTCCATCTCATACCTTGTCAACCCTAGTTGGTGCATGTAAGTATTGGTGATCATGTGTTTCTAGTTCCCTCTCTTAACTTGCAAATTGCTCACTAAACCCTAGTTCCATCTCAAACCTTGTCAACCTTAGTTGGTGCATGCAAATTGGTGTTCATGAAAGATTTGTTGGTGCATGCAAGTATTGGTGATCATGTAAGCCCTAGTTGGTTTCCGATTTGTACATGGCAATGTAATTAAATGTATATTAAACTAAAAACATCAAGAAATGTAAATTTCAACAACTCGAGAGCTTGTTATTTTCCAAACTCTATTTGGTGGTGTATAAAGACACCATTCTTGGTGCCTCCAATGTGCTCTAGATGGTGTTTGTATCCTAGACACATGAAAGGCAAGACATTAGTAACATCATAAGAAAGAAAAGACAACCCAATGAAAATGTGCAAACATGATTTATAGAAACTCACCTGAGGTTGGACGATCGTGTTTATAGTGTCCAGTATCCTCTGAATAATATTATGTATGTAAATGGTATCTATCAATCATAGGTTTATTAAATTGGGAATAAATTAAGGATAAATAATTGAAATTGTGCTTCAGAATTCACTTTAAAGGTTAAATAACGCACCTGACAATCCACTCATACACATTAAAGGAAATTTGGGGTCTAAAATGGGCCTTATAACAAACCGTGCCAAAATAAGTTTTTGTGAGTTGGAATTCAAGAACCAATAGAATTTCAATAAAATAAGTCAACCATAATGGTTGAATTGGCATATTTGTCATTAAAAAAAACTACTTTTTTTGTTCATATTTTCGACATATCTCATTGTGTTTTTACTCAAATTTCGATCGGGAGAGCTCGTTGGATGCGGAATTTGATTCCACATCCAACGAGTACCCACACTACATACTTTTGACAGACCTCGCTACCCCAAAAACAAGAAATACCTGAAAAAACGTGATGATGATGTCATCATCACATTTTTTAGGTATTTCTTGTTTTTGGGGCAGCGAGGTCTGTCAAAAGTATGCACTGTGGGTACTCGTTGGATGAGGAATCAAATTCCGCATCCAACGAGCTCTCCCGATCGAAATTTGAGTAAAAACACAGGGAGATATGTCGAAAATACGAACACAAAAAAGTAGTTTTTTTCTTTCTTCCTCCAAAATTAATTAATATTCTTTTATTATTTTAACCATTATTTTATTATTTTAACTATTATTTTATAATTTTCCTTAGGAGGCCCATTTTAGACCCCAAAATTCCTCTAATGAGTAGGCCATCTGGATCATCTCTGGTGCCGATGGTGTCCATCAATATTTCGTGCTCTATATGAGGTAGCAAGTATCGTACATGTGACCTATTTTTGTGACCAAGTGTACGCAACTTGATGTTTATACCAACTACTAGGTTGGTGAAGTGGTATACAATAGCTCCTGGTCTATAATCCTGATATACATACCCACCCTTCCTTTTCTGTTGTGTTGTAAGTGTCAAGTACTCCCCTTTTATAACCATCGAGCCGGTTGGGAATTTAATATTTTCATCATCTGTAATAGGTTCTAGAATGGTTTGTTTCCCCTCTAAGCAACATGCCAACCAATAGTCAGAACCCCATTCATTATTTTTTGGGGCAGCCACTGCATATATCTGACTTGTGAAAGGATATAGGTTGAGTTAACAATACATTTTGTAAATAAGGTCTTCCATGTCTAATTTCTACATAAATTAAATTCTACATAGGTCAAGTAAACAATACATAAATGCATTTTCTTATTTATCTACTACTCATGTACCTGCTTGTATGAGATCCAATATGTGATCATAGTCTGTAGAAATATGTGTCTGATCATCTTCCAAATGGTCTATTTCATTAACCCCGTTGAAATTGGAGCCAAGTGTCACTCGATCCCATGTATCAACGGTATCCGTATCCTCACAATCATCCCTTTCACCGATGCTACAGGAACTGAAAAAGCAAGCCTTCAATCTTGTCCAAATTTGTAGGGCCGAGTTGTTTGATCTTCTAATTGAATGAAATTGTCGAGTTCCATGCATTGTGTTCACCCGATGTGTTTGTGATCGGTCCACATTTGTCACTTCCTAGAATATTCTTTGCACTAAGTGTTTCCTTGTTGCTTGTTCTCCCATGACATATGCACACCATTGGACTATAGATGCAGCATCTCGAAGGCGAGCACCTGTAAACTTCATCTCTTCCCTTCGAAGGGCAGTTTTAATGCATGCACCAGCACCATCGTGCTCTCCTTTTCCATGACCAGTTTCAAAGTAGTTCCATACATGTGGCACCTTGTATTTTATGTGCAAAAAACACAACCATTCAAATACACGTGCATTCTTGAACTGTCCAGCACAACCATCTGACCAAATGAAATGACGATAAAATGGTATATCCATAGCTATCACGTGATCATAGAATAATTTAAAGTAATGTTGCATGTAATGGATGTCATGGGTTCGGTCATCACTTATGTAGAAGTGACTTTCTTTTAGTATCACATGTTTCTCTTCATTGCTATCTTGCCCATGTCGATACGTGATATGCACCATTATGCTCACCTCCTCTAAGTGATAGTATTGACTTTGAATTTCATTTTGTGGCTGTAGGGTGTAATTTTCTGCAAAGTCAACCAGTAATAGTATTGTTCCGAGAGGGAAGGTGTCCTGACATATTCTGAATTGCTCATTTTGCCACCGTGCCATATCGACATGTGGAATGTACTATTGGATCTTTCCATGAAACTCTAGAATAAAATCACATACTCACACCTGGTACTTGAATATTAATTTGTCAATATTCAACAATTTACCTGTGAAGTCACCAATTTAGTCTTCCTGCTTTCTTTCCCATCGTTTAGCTGATATGTCTCATACTGTTAGTTCTGCTTCTCGACAATTGCATTCCCAAATGCTTGATCTTCACTTTCATGGATGCAATAAGACCATAATGATAGCCAACCACAATTGTTGCAAGAACCTTCTACACATTGTTTTAAGTAATGTGTCTGCCCATCTTGCCTCAGACACATTATGCTATAGATGAAATCTCTGGATGACATTGGTGGTACTGTACTTGAGCATTCCTGCACATGGTTAGGATGCAAAAAATGATGTATATGTGAAAATGTATGGTAATATAGGTCAAACTCTATGTGGTATCTACAACAACAATTGCTCCAGATGGTATTGATTTTAACATACCAAGGCTTGCATTTTTCAAAATATCTTTCCCTGAGCCTTAGCTCTATGTGAGCAACTTTAAATATCTCGAACAGTTGAGTTTGTGTCATGTCAAGATAATGTTTAAAATGAGGTTCAGTGTTTCTAGAACCCCTACAATGTTTTAACACATCCTTCGTGTTAGAAAAAAGCCTAGTGTTAGCATGCCAAAATGTTTGCACTAGGCCCTTCACTGCTTTGACTAACTTCATGTCTTTGCTGGGAAACCTACCACTAAATGCCCATAATGTTTCCATTTGTCCCTCTACATCAAGGTTGTTTCTTCTTACTGAATATTTTTTAAGTGTCTTTGGATGTAAAGGCACAATTTGTGATGTGCATTTAAGTAAATGATGTTGTCTTGTGGATCTACATACAATTGATTCAGCCAATACACGATGAGCCACATTACAGTCTTGTGAACGAGTTTTTTTACCAATCAATGTGAATGCAGCAACAAGAGATTTAACAATGTGATTACTTGATTCGATATTCTTCATTGTTGTTATGCCTAAATTTCTTCTAACAGTTGCCATATTTCTAGATTTAAGAAAAGATAAAAACAATTGGCATTTACCAGCTTCAGATTTGTTATCAAAATATTGTTTCATTATTTGAGAAGAATGATGAAGGACAGTGCATTTAGCCACCTTACCTTCCATGGAAGTCAATCCTCTCTCATCCACTTGTATTCGTTTAGGAGTTCTCTTTTGTTGTGATGCAAAATTTCTTACCGGTTGAAATGTTGGAGTGACGTTTACATCCACTACAGGCTCACAGCTTCGATTAGGAGATTGAACCACCGACCATGGTTGTTGTTGAGTCACATTTGCATCAGGAGTAACATAATTATTGAACTCTTCACAAGATTGTCTGTTTACTAATGGATCAATAATATCAAATTCCGTATAACCAGCTTCCTTTAATGTTGCATTATCTTCCTCAGCCTCTACGTCAGGTATCTATTGAGGGGGAATGGGAACTATTTGCTGATGTAATGAATGCTGACGATTTCTTGAATCTTCCCTCTTTTTTTTTTTTTTTATCTGCTTCTTCCAGTGTAAGCACCTTCCTTGCTGACTTTCGTCCTCTATTACATACATTCCCCATTGAAATCCACCCAAACCTGTACAAAACTATGGAATTATGTAAGTAATGATAAAAAATTGCATGTTGAACAGTTCTTTGTGCGCGGGCTCAGACGAATTATATCTTTCGATACAGTAAACCTGGCCCACAGGACACCACCCAACATTTTGTATAAAACACATATCGCATATGCGATATAACACACCTTTGATATATCGCATACGCGATAATGATTTCCATTTTTTTAATGAATGGGCAGGTTTTTTACATGCTCTCCAAAACGCATATGCGATATATCACATATGCGATTTAGTGCATATGAGATATATCGCATATGCGATTTAGTGCTCACTGAATATATGCAATTTACATTTAACTATGCTTATGAAGATGATGATGAACAATGATGGTGATGATGAGGAGGATGATGACTATGATGACGATGATGAGGATGAGGGTGATGATGATGATGATGATGAGGATGAGGATTATGATGATGATGATGATGATGATGATGATGATGATCAGGATGGTGATGATGATGAGGATGAGGGTGTCGATGATGGTGAGGATGAGGGTGATGAATAATGATGACGAGGATGAGAATGATGATGATGAGGAGGAGGAGGGTGATGATGATGATGATGATGAGGATGAGGGTGATGATGATGATGAGGATGAGGGTGACGATGAAGATGATGATGAACAATAATGGTGATGATGAACAATAATGGTGATGATGAGGAGGATGATGACTATGATGATGATGATGAGGATGAGGGTGATGAGGAGGAGGAGGAGGAGGAGGAGGATGAGGATGAGGATGATTATGATGATGATGATGATGACCATGATGATGATGATGAGGATGAGGGTGATGATGAGGAGGAGGAGGATGAGGGTGGTGATGATGATGAGGTTTATGATGATGATGATGAGGATGAGGATGATGATGGTGATGATGATGATGACCATGATGAAGCTGATGAGGATGAGGGTGATGATGATGATGATGATGATGAGGATGATGATGATGATGAGGAGGAGGATGAGGATGAGGGTGATGATGATGATGATGATGATGATGATGACCATGATGATGTTGATGAGGGTGAGGGTGATGATGATGATGAGGATGATGATGATGATGATGATGATGATGACCATGATGATGCTGATGAGGATGAGGGTGATGATGATGATGATGATGAGGATGAGGGTGACGATGATGATGAGGATGAGGGTGACGATGAAGTTGATGAGGATGAGGGCGACGACGACGACGATGATGATGATGAGGATGAGGATGATGATGATGATGATGACCATGATGATGATGATGACAATGAGGGTGATGATGATGATGATGGGGATGACAGTGATGATGATGAACAATGATGGTGATGAGGAGGAGGAGGATGAATTTGATGATGATGATGAGGATGAGGGTGATGATGATGATGATGATGAGGACGAGGGTGACGATGAAGATGAATGATGGTGATGATGTGGAGGATGATGACTATGATGATGAGGATGAGGATGAGGGTGATGATGATGATGATTATGATGAGGATGAGGATGATCATGATCATGATGATGATGAGGAGGATGAGGGTGATGATGATGAGGAGGAGGAGGAGGATGGTGATGATGATGAGGATGAGTGTGATAAACAATGATGATGAGGATGAGGATGATGATGATGATGACGAGGAGGAGGAGGAGGATGAGGGTGATGATGATGATGACCATGATGATGATGAGGGGGATGAGGGCAATGATGAAGATGATGAGGATGAGGGTGATGATGATGATGAGGGTGATGATGAAGACGATGATGAACAATGATGGTGATGATGAGGAGGATGATGACTATGATGATGATGATGATGAGGATGAGGGTGATGATGATGATGATGATGATGATGAGGATGAGGATGATGATGATTATGATGAGGATGATGCTGACCATGATGATGATGAGGATGAGGATGATGATGATTATGATGAGGATGATGATGACCATGATGATGATGATAAGGATGAGGGTGATGAGGAGGAGGAGGAGGAGGAGGGTGATGATGATGATGATGATGATGAGGATGGTGATGATAATGAGGATGAGGGTGATGATGAAGATGATGATGAAAAATTATGGTGATGATGAGGAGGATGATGACTATGATTATGATGATGAGGATGAGGGTGATGATGATGACGATGATGACCATGATGATGATGATGAGGATGAGGGTGATGATGATGAGGAGGAGAAGGAGGATGAGGATGAGGATGATGATGATGATGATTATGATGATGATGATGAGGATGATGATGGTGATGATGATGACGATGATGACGATGAGGATGAGGGTGATGAACAATGATGCATTAGGACAAAAACAAATTAGTTAAGACAAAATGCATATGCGTTATAGCTTTATCATATCGCATATGCATTATATCGCATATTGGATATGAATAAGCTATAATGCATATGCGTTATTTTAAAATTAAAATAATTGGTGAGAATAAGGTTTGGCATTAGGTTTGGAAATATCGTCGGACTACCGAACCTATTGGCTAGGACAAATAAACCAGGGCTATTGCTTGTCTTTTAGAAATCTATCAGTATGCTTAGTTTAGATGGTGTATTTTGCTATGACATACACAATATTTTTTTATGAAATTCTAGGATATTGTAGAGTATCTTACGATTCTGAATATATAATTTTTTCCTTCAAAACTATGTTTTATTTATTTATAATTATTTTTCTAAATGACACACATTATTTTTTGAAAATACATACATCGACTGTTTGTTATATAACTTTTGATTTCCATCACCATTTCCCAATAAAACTATATGGTGCACTAGATGAGATCAAGCTCTACTATCTTATATTTAGAAATCAAGTATTTCATTAATTTTTGCCCCTAAAGTGTTGCACCCACGCATAAGGTTTTAATTTCAAGCTTTTGTGACTTCAATAATTAATAATAATAAAAAATAATTCATGAAAAATTCTGAATAAGTAGTGTTGCACTAGGCCCATATGTCCTTTATATGTCTGCAATATTTTATCCCAAATTGACATCATTTACCTCATATATTGCTGCACCCACACAAACATATATGTTAAGATGTGCTGAAAATTTGAAAACCCACTTTCATGGAAACTAATTTTATAATCATTTACACACATTTTCTTTGCATAAATGCTATATATTATGAAATCTGATTCAATTTCCTATCTTTTCTCTTTTTACTTCATCTTCAAATAAGTTAGGGAAGTACCCCTAATTGTCACCTAAAGTCAGAGTTTTTTGTTTATTCTAGTATTATGTGACATCTAAAGTGTCTTTAAAGGAGTCCATGATTGTGCATCAGCCCATTCCTCATTCTTACTTTCACCTAATTTTCCTCAGAGCATATATACATACATATATTCATATGCCACAACACTTTAAATAAATCAAGAGGATTCTCACAAATGATGTGAATTTCATAGTTCGAGATGATAATGATGAGGTAGAAAATGAAAGTGTGAATGGTCTCATGCTAAATAAACTAATGTCCATGCATCCACATGATTTCACACTCTCAATGCAAACATCATAAATAAATTTAAAAAAGAAAAGAAAAGAAGGGAAATAAAGGGGAGAAAGAGAACTAAAATTAAAAGAACCTTATTCAAATACATGCCTTGAACAAAAAAAGAAAGAAATCACTAGAAATGGAGATGTCTAGAAGTATAACTAACATCATAGTAGATACATCCTTCAATGTAGCTAGGCATACTAAGTTAGGAGTTCATTAGTAGAGATTGGAAGGAATTTAGAACAAAACTTCTTGTGAAGTTAATGTAAACAATTCAAAGACACAAATTAAAATTGTAAACCTTCAAAGTATAGTCATTGCTATTCGAGGTTGGATTTTTTTTCCTTCTAGTTTCTCTAGGTTAAATTATGTGCAAAACTATGTTACTCAAAGAGTTAGATTGCCACTTTATTTAAACTACTCACATGAGAACTTTTCATATCACCAGTTATAGTGTTTTCGTTTTAGCAATTGAACTACATGGTTAGGTCTGTAACCAACTATCAGAGAGAAATTCTAACTTTGCAAAACATGGATTTTGGATGCTCCGAATTTACACATATTCCCATCTACTATGTTATTTTATAAAAGGTAGGTTTCAATTTTTTATATATATTTAAGAAAATTTGATTAAATTGTCAAAAACAAAATCTTCATAGCTACCACATTTTTTTGTTTCCATTATTTGTTGGAACCCGCCATACCCCCTCAATTGTGCACTTTCGTTCATCATACATCTTTCCATATGACACAGTTCTCCCTATTACTAATGCTCCCCTCCCCTATGGTATCATTGACTTGTTTGAATTCCATGTTGACCAATTTGAATTTTCCATTTATTTATTTCCTCACTAGTTGTGCACACCTCCATGGCTTGGTTCTTACTTATTCCATACCACACCCTCCTTCCATTAGTAGTGTTGACATCCCTCACAATTAGTACCCAAATATTTTTTAGATTGTGTTTTACTATTGATCCAATTAAAGTTCATCTTAGAATAGCAACATACCTTGTATTCATTATGCAACATACCATTGTATCCACCATGTGTGATTTTTTATTTCTATCAACATTTCAAGCTGGATTTCATTATGTTATTATATAACAGCAACATCAAATATCTAGTAGACATCATATCTTGCAAGCAAATGAGACCAGTAATTTTTATTTAAGTAACTTGTGCAAAACAACAAGTTCATAATCAAGGACTTTCAGCTTTGCAACTTCTCTTGTTTTATATAGTTCATAATTCTCAAAGTAAAGGGTCTACATCCAATTACTTTATATTATAAGATATGCTTAAATTTGTAATATATAAATTGAGGTAAACTGCTTATTAGTTACTAAACCATTTTCAAAAGAAATATAATAAATTGGGATGAAAGAAAATGTTTACATTTATAATATATAAATTGAGATAAATTGCTCATTAATTACTAAACCATTTTCAAAAGAAACATAATAAATTGTTATCATACTAATTATTATTTTTTTAAATAAAATATTAAATTATAATAGCTTTTTTTAAGTAATATACAAATTTAAAATTAATTTTGTTTTAAACTACTACTCTTATTAAATTATGTGATATATAAAATATTTGTATAGATAGTAAGAAAAGTGTAATTTAAATATTTAAATTATATATATTCATAGGGTTTGGACATGGTTCATTATTGAGACAATGGTATTGGAGCATGATGATGGTGCTAAGGTCCCAAATGATCTGGTTATACCTTTCTTTCTTGAAGAGGAAGGAATCATAGCCTCTGTGTATCATAAGAGTTCCTTCCTGCTAAATAGCTCCATGTACTTTTAGTTACTAATTGAGTAGGCTCCCCGCAATCGTAGTTGGTGACAGATACACAATAGATCCTCTCTTACAAAGCTAGCAAGGAATTTATGTACAACCCTATTCGGTAAATACTACAATATATTTAGAGCAATTTGTATATGGTAGTTGAGAGTAGTTTTAATTGGCACCTTAGTGCTTATCACTTCACTAGTCTCAATGACCATATTTTTTATGTTTATAAGGACAATTGTTAATTTAGTTTTAGATTCCTTTATTGCAAAATACATCTTAGATTTCATTTCTAGATATAAATGTACATCAAGAATTAGTCATCAAGTGTAAAAACACAACTCCTTCAATAATTGTTTCCATTGCAAAAAAAGTCCTGAGTAGCTCTTCTTTATATATATTCTGTATATTAGTAAAAATAAAATAAATCCTTATATTCTATTTTACATTTTCAGGAATAAATATCAAATTTAATCCTTTATTTACATGTATGTAATTATGTGTATATTAAATTTAATCCTTTATTCACATGTATGTAATTATGTGTATATTAAATTCAATCCTTTATTCACATGTATGTAATTATGTGTATAGAAAAAGGAATATTTTTCATAATACATATGCGAGTGAACTTATTTGAATCCTCTAGAATAAATGTTTATGGGACTCTAATCCCATGGAACATTGTACGCATATTAATTATTTCTAGCACAAAACCTTATATAAATTTATATTACGTTCATAGAATATATTTTAAGTAATATAATAACTCTTTTTATAAACTCCTCGCTATCTTTGTAACATAGGTTTGTAACATAGGTTTTAATAAACACGCTACTCTGAATCTTTTTTTATGTAAGCCATGCTACATCACAACCTCCAACTTGGCTTGTTCACTCACATGAGTATTTATGGATTGAATACAATGCAACATGAGCTATAGAGTTCATTTCCAAAAATGCCCTATTTGATGGTTTGTGTAACCATTCAATGATGAAAATCATTTATGAACATATCTTCATGCAACCAATTCTATTCTAGGCACATAGACCTTTGCGGATTCATGGTGGGACTTGCTACTCAACTCCTCGTGTTATATTACAAATTGTAATTACGAATAAATATATTTAAATATTATAAAGAATTTATTTTTCTTTCTAAAACTTTGGTTAATAAATTTAACTTGTTTTTACTCAATAAATAACATTTTAATTTTTTGTTTTATTATTTTTAAGCTATTCAAATTATATTACTATGAAATATTAATACATCAATTGGGTAGTTGGCATGCTTAGAGGGAAGCCAGACACAAGCCATAACAACCTTATAACAATGTTTGCAATATTCTATAATCAAAACAAAGCAAAATAGTGCATAAAAAAGACATTGTGGAAGGAGACAAAGTAAAGCATCCTTGCTATCAAATAAAATAACACAAAATAGATTCTAAACCATCCCCTAAGCATCATCCGGAATGATAACCACATGCACCTTGGCCTTCAGAGGAGGTTTGCTTGACTTTCCCTTAAGAGGCTTAGGCTTGAACACTCGATTAATGGTAATTTGAGCCAATGTATTGATATGGGTGATCATCTCCTTAATTTCAATAGATATCAAGTTCAAGTGGAAATAATCTTCAAAATATGACCTTGATTCCACTCTTTTTCCTTCAACTATTTTTGCCATTCAAGCCTGCCTTTGTCACGGTCTGTCAAGCATTTCCCAATTAAAATTTTCATATGCTAGTACAAAAGAACCACCTTGGCATGTTTGATATCTATGGTCCTCGAAGAGCCTATGTCATCCACCCACTCCCTCCATTCCATCTTGTTGAATAAACTTCCTGGTGTCCTCTGAAACGATCTATAAGTAGAAATGTTTCACTTCCCCAATCTTGAATTAAATCCTAGGAATGAGACAAGCTCGCTTCCCTTTCTTCCCGTCGGCTTCTTTTCGGAGTTTTTCCAAAGAGTCACATACAACCCATACCCATTCATCACACAACCGATACATATTTTTCTTTTTTCCACCCCCATGCCAAAGAAGGTGCACTCTCTTCCAACTCAGGGTTATTTCACTCCTCCATGGTTAGAGAGACCAAACAGAGCTCCAAGAGTAAGGAGACATAATAGGTCAATATGAATACCATGTCGCTACTTGTGTTGCATCATATACAAATACCAATGAGTAGTTTCCATGATTTTTTTACAATCGGTCACCTATCACCATCATAAATTCCATGGGAATTGCAAAAACTAACACAATGTTGTTATCAACCCAAATGGCACTTCTTCGTCCGAGTGCAGGCATTTCCTATGTTGGTGCACAAAAGGACATTTATGGATTGAAGGTTGCCTAAAACACTATAGATGGGCATGTTATAAAATACATTCACTATCCATCCAGCTTGCCATTTTTACCTTTTCACATGTCAATTGTTGTACGCGACTTTGCCTATAAGCAACCCGCGTACATACGTGACTTCTCCTACAGCATGTCGTGTACTGTACGCGAGTATTTGTCATTGCAACTCGCGTGCATATTTGTACGGGGGTTTCCCTTATAGCAACTCGCGTGTCATATGCGGGTTGCCAGTATCAATACTCGCGTGCGCCTTCCCTTGACATTAAAAATAATAAATCGCGATTATTTGAGATTTGTTAAGCCCTAAACAATAACTATCTTAATTGTCTCAACCTCCTCAACCTTCGAAACTGCCTTATTTCACTAAGTATAAATAAAGGCCTTGGGGAGGGTATTGATCAATCATACTTGGAGAGCAAAGTTATACTAGTGGTATCTATTTAGACGTCTTTGGAGCAGCAGAACTCAGAATCCTTTGGTTGCAGAGGAGTCCTTGTTTCAGGCGTTGGGTTGTAACCTTAACTCATTCACTATTGTTAATAAAGAGAATCCTTATTCCAAATGTGTTGAATATCTTTCATGTATCATGGTTGGATGAATATTTATGATTAAGCACTCTATATACTATTTATCTAACTTGTCCTATATACATGTATAAGCTTGCACTTGGAGGATTTGCTCTTTACAGGTGAAGGAGAAACATCCCTGAAAGCTTTGGAGGAGAAGCAGAGCGGGAGAAGACAAAGCTTGGATCTACCATCGTGAATCAGGTGAGTCCATCCTATCTTCCTTTTTCCTTTCTGTACTTTAAAGTTGATTGCTTGCAAGTTTTAAGAGTACGTTGGTAACCCCAAACCTTCGGTTATAAGGTGTTTATTCCTGAACAACAGAACTGTTGACTCCGCTGGGGAGCCCAGACTGCTGTAGGTTATTTCTGTTACCCTTGACCAGTCTTTGCCTTGAGTTTGTGTGTGGTATCTTGTCCTAGTTCATGCTTACCATAGTGTTTGAAGGCATTGTGGATTTTCCTTCTTTTTGAGAAAATTTTGTACCTATACGCGGGTTGATCTTATACACAGTCGCGTATAGAGGCTTGCGTATGCGGGTTGATCTTATACACAGTCGCATATAGAGGCTTGCGTACGCGGGTTGCTCTCTAGGATAGTCGTGTACAGTATGTGACTTGCCCTTATACACAGTCATGTACAAGCCTTGAAATAGGGATTTTTGGGCTAGGGTTTGCTTGTCCCTATCCTTCTGTGATTCCTGTTTGCTAGTTGGCCCTCCTTATAAACACTGTGCTATTAGTTTGATGACATTGGTGGCCACACCTTGTGCTTTCCTGTAAATCCCTTAAGTTTCTTTTGTTTGGATTGTCTTCTGTTTGCATTTGGAAGTAGGTTTTCTTGTTTGGGTTATAGGTTGAAGTGTTTTTGTCCGAATCAGTGATCAGGGTTTTGGGCAATGTTTTTCCCAGTCTATCTTTAGATAGTGATGGGTTTGCCACTTACCTTTGTGTGTTTTCAATGATTTCTTGTCATTGAACCCACCCAAGCTAGGGTTCTAAGTCTTCCCTTGTTGGTTGGTTTTTGGTCTTACTAACCTGTTTACTTCAATTTGCTTGCTTTATACAGTTGATTTGGTCCAAGTATACTCAAGTTTAGTGCATTTTAGGTGCATAGTAGTGTTTGAGCATTTTAAAAAGTGAAAATAAAAACATTTTCAAGATTTTGCATTTGTTCTTGCATAAGTAGTTTTCATTTCAGTTTTAAAATATAATCTCAAAACTACAAAAATATAGTCTTAGTTTCTCTTTATCGTTGCATTTGTTCATCAATTTATATTTACAAAAGAAAAAGAAGTTTTCTTTAGTAGTGGTAATTTGCTTTGAAAAATACACCTTTACTTTTTTATTTCTTATCGAGTCAAAAACACCATAGTTCATCACTCCATTTCCTTTTGAGTAAGAAATAGCCCTTTAAAATGAACGCAATAATTAAAATTTACTAGTAATTTTTATTTTTAGGGCCATTCACCTACTAGCTTAGGCTAGACTTGTGGGATAGGAAATGTAAACTTCCCATAAGTTTTAAAATTTAGACGCAGTGGACCATTTGATAGGTAAATCCTTGTCTTTATCAATTGTATCTGGGAAGCTCCTCTCAAAAGGGAGTCAAGCACGAGGCTGCGTGGAGGCATTGGACTGAGGAGATAACCCTCTAATTCCTTGTCAAAATGTAAATCAGGACTTTTATGCATCTGCGGATTCTGTCTTAGATAGAGTTTTGGGCTCAGCTACCCTGCCCATGCGTACGAGTCAGGCTTGTGATTTCCCCCCCAGACTATTGGTATAGCTAAGGTAGCCTTTAGTCTCTTGACATATAGGGTTCATACCTAGGTAAATCAGAAGGTTATTTCTGGTTCACCTTGGATGGGCTTGGAAGGTAACCCTTTTTGAAAGTGTAGGAGGGCGGTGGGTGATTCCTCCGCTTGTGCCTATGAACCACTTCAAGGACGCCAAGTAACCGTCCTTCAGCTTTCTTCGGGAAAGCATATCTTTCACCCTTGTTGAGTGTTTGAGGCTTTAGGAAATTTCATAGTGTTTGCTCTGTGGTTTTGTCTGTGTTTAGTTGGCCTTAGGGTTTGATCATGGAGGACCAATCTATAAGAAGGTCAAGAAGGTTGCAAAACCTTCCTCCTCTTGTCACATTGGAACCTCCACCTCCACCCCAAAGGTGGAGATTGAACACGGATGATTCATTTGAACCGGTAGGAGTAAGTGAATTTCTAGGTGAACCATCACTTATAGCTAACCGTCTTGATTTTGATACAGTTGAGATAGGAGACTTGTAGACTAACGAGTTTGCAAGGAATTTCAACACACCCTTGACTGACTTAAACAATCCTATGATCATCCAGGTTAGACCTTTTGATTCAACTGTTTAAGGTGTCCCTGTGGGTAGGATTATCTCTACTAAAAGAGAAAGTTCTTTTTTTTCACCTAAGTCGTTTCGGCTGAAGGGGTACTACCTCCCCTGGTAGGTGCCCCTATATCTGGCATACCTTCTACGCCTTTGACTCCAATGACCTGGGTGGTCCAACCGCAGGTTCACTCAAGCCTAGAAGGTGCTTCTGGTGACATGGTTACTAGGATTTCTAGTATACCTATTGTTCCTTCCTCCTTCATGTACACTGTCCAGAGTGATCTGGTAGGATCCTTGGCTTTCATCCAAGGATTTCCTTGGAATGGGGGACACATTCCCCCATCCACTCCGTATGTAGGCCCATTGCCTTATTATGTAGGAGTGCAGTTTGGAAACAATACCTCTTATGGGCAAAGTTTTCAAACTCCGGTCTTTGCCCCGTTTATGAGCTCTCCGTTTTCGTTATTTAGCAGAGGGATACTTGCTCCTATTTTTCAGACCCTAGTTTCGATTGGGACGAACCGAACTTCTTATACTGCACCTCCCACTCACAACCCTGTGGCTTATGGATGGAATCTGTTTTAAAGTAATCCATCCACTTGGCAACCAGTGGCAGGGGGAAACCCCACCTTTACTTACGAGCATGGATGCCCTGAGGTTCGACCCAAGATTTCGTTCCTGGCAATGTTAAACTTTCCAGATTTGTCTAAGATGATGAATGACCCAGTGAGGCATGACCCCTCGTGGCCACCTGTTCCCACCAAATTGCCATCGGACATCCCTAAATTCGAAGGCAAAGTTGGTGAAGATCATGGGGCCCATGCCACCACATTTCATTTATGGTGTTCTTTGAATTCATTGAATGAAGATTTGGTTAGGTTGAGGCTGTTCCAGAGTACCTTAACAAGTACCACATCAAAATGGTACATTGAGTTGCCTTCTGCTGCTTTCAGTAGTTTTTGGGACTTGGCTAGTGTTTCCTTAGCCACTTTCATCTTCTGGTCTGATGTGATTTCGGAACAAACTTGTTATCTACCTTTAGGCAGAACAAGGCTACCCACATCTCGGATCATATCCAAGAGTGGAGGAGGTGAAAGAGCCTTATAAAATCCCCCAATCCTCCTAAGTTCTTACTAGAGTGGTTCCTTAAATCCCTGTTGCCCTACATATCTAAGGACGTATCCACCTCAGGAGTGACGAATGAAGAAGAAGCCATTCTTAGGGCCTAGAAATTGGATTTAATTTATTCACAATCTGGGATCTTGTATGAGATTATCCCTGAGGCACCAAGGCCTACCCACGATGCGAAGAAGCCTAAGCCTGGGCCCCATGGTGATGGTGTGGTTGGGTTCGTAAACTCTCCCACCATAGAGTCTTTGGCTAAACAACTTCATCAGTTGTCCGTCAAGCATTCTATGGCAGAGGCAACAAATGCTGCCCCCTCCCCTCAGAGTGTAAATGTTTTTGTACAGACCTCTCAGAAGGGCAATCAGCAGCCTGGTGGGAAGAAAAAGAGAGGAAATAAAGGAGAGGGAAACCAAAACAAGCAGAAACCCACAAATAGTGCTGATGGGGGCAATAAAGAAAAGAAGAAGGTTAAATTCTCGTGTAAGTTGTGCCACGAGGATCACCTTACTCACCTTTGTCCCCTTATGGAACAAGCCCAGAAGCTGCTTAAAGCTCAACAATCGGCTGTCCTAAAGGATCCTTTTCCCCAAGGGTAGAACTTTGCTTCAGCTTCTAATGTAGCAGGGGGCACTCAAAATGCCCCTGAACCAAACTATATCAACATGGTTCGATCTTTGACTTTGTTACAGACTAGGAATAAAAACTATGAGAAAGAGACTTCTGAGAAGGGTAAGGCTATAGGTGAAACTTCTAACCCTCTCATGATCGAGAAGCCTGCTAAAACTATGCTGAAGATACCGAAAGGTGTCTTCAAGAAGACCTTGCATAACCCTAATGCTAGGGATACTTCAAACTTCTCTATGGTTGAAGATCTAGCCCAAACCTCATGTGCAATGTCAGCTTTAGAGGTGTTACAGAGCTATCCCACCCAACGAGATGCGCTCTTAGTAGCTTTAGGCAGCATGGACTCATCGAGTCTCATGGCGAAATTTCATTTGTCTGATGTTAAAATTCCCCTACCTTACCATGTAGCCTTATCAATAGATGTCATCCATGGTGGAAAGACCATTGAAAGGGTTGTCATTGATGAGGTTGCTTCTACATGTGTTATGTCCTTGTCCTGTTGGAAATCTTTCGGATCCCCAGAGTTGGTCCCATCAAACACTCTACTTATTGCTTTCGGTGGAAGGTCATTCCGTTTGCATGGTATCCTACCGACTTTTGAAATTAAGCTGGCAGGGAAAGCAGTGTCTGTTGAGGTGGAAGTGATTGATGCACCTTTGGAATATAATTTGCTCCTGGGAAGAAGCTGGACTTATGCCATGTCCGCTATTGCATCGATCGTCTTTCAGGTAGTGGTTTTCCACATGAAGGAAAGCTGGTTACTTTTGACCAACTTGATTTTACTCGAAAAGGACGTTTAGAGTCTAATGAGTCCACTGTGCCATTGGTTGATCAAGTCAAACCTGCTGCACAGAGCTTGGGGACTGGAATGTACACATCATTGATGGGCACATTTGATCTTCCAGCCCTAATTAACTATATTGGTTCTACTAGTGTGGGGAATTCCATAGCCACGGTTGTTGATAGGACTGATCCTTGGGTTCTCCCTTCCCCCCATGAACTAGAAGTGCCCTTATCGATAGTGGAAGTAGCTTACCAAGCTATCACTCAAACCACTGTTGATCCCATTCCAGATCCTCTCACAGTATCGGAGGACCTGGAAGAAGTCTATTTGCCCGCATGGGTGGAAAAATATTTGCACTCTACAGACTATTTAGATATGGTTTTACCTTCTGATGAAGCCATTTTGGAAGCCATGACTGGACGTGGTAAGATCTGTGAAGATATTCACCATCGATCCTAGTTTTTTCTAGAGCTAAGCAGAATATAAAATCAAGAGTTTCATATGAGACTGTTAGATGATGCTGATACACCCATCAATCCCTTACCCAGGGAAGGAATGTTTGCCGAGGGGAATATGGAAAATATTTCTGCTACTATCCCTATCAACATCTCTGTAAATCCTGATATCATGGAAAACATATATATAGGTGCAAACTGCTCTCCTGAAGAGATTGCTATATATACTCCCTTGTTTAAGGATTTCCGTGATGTCTTTGCCTGGTCATATGAGGAGATGCCAGGCATTGATCCATTGATTGTTGAACATGAGATCTGAACATATCCTAATGCCAAACCTATTCAACAAAAGTTAAGACCTATTAACCCACGTAAAGTGGCGGCTGTGAAGGCTAAAGTTGAAAAACTGTTGAAGGATGGTTTTATTTATCCCATAGCTCTGACGGAATGGGTATCCAACCCTGTTCCTGTTGATAAGAAGCAAGGGACCATACGTTTCTGTGCTAAATTCAGAGATTTGAATAAAGCCTTTCCTAAGGACAACTATCCCACGCCATTTATAGACCAGATTATAGATGCTTGCGCGGGAAGTGAAGTGTTCTTGTTTATGGATGGTTTCTCCGAATACAACCAAATTCAAATAAAACTGAAAGACCAACATAAAACTGCTTTCATTTATCCTTGGGGTACCTTCGCATACAAAAAATGCCCTTTGGATTGAAAAATGCTGGGGCAACCTTTCAACGGGCTATGAACTTTGCCTTCCATGATATCAAAGCCATTGTCAAACCTTACCTTGATGATCTGCCTGCACATTCTCGTAAGGGGATTCAACATCTAGATCACTTACGGTTGATATTTGAGACATGCAGATACTATAAGTCCACTTGAATCCCCACA
This sequence comes from Pseudotsuga menziesii, assembly GCA_001517045.1. Taxonomy (NCBI): domain Eukaryota; kingdom Viridiplantae; phylum Streptophyta; class Pinopsida; order Pinales; family Pinaceae; genus Pseudotsuga; species Pseudotsuga menziesii. The sequence continues at coordinate 62,096 of LPNX010477000.1, read as the reverse complement.
AGTGTGTGTTCTGTGTCGAGTCAGGAAGATTACTCGTGTTCATTGTCTCTAATATAGGCATCCAAGTGGATCCATTAAAAGTAGAGGCCATTGTAAATATTCCTCGTCCTCGTTCTATCAGGCAACTTCAAAGCCTGCAAGATTACCAAGGGTTTCATGCACCTGCTTAAACAGGACACCCCATTTGTATGGGATGAAACTGCACAACTCACTTTCAAGGCATTGAAAAAAGCTTTGTTGTTGGCACCTTTACTGCGTCCTCCAAATTACTCTGGGTATTTTATATTGTATCTCGCCGTGTCCGAGTCGACCATTGGGGTAGTACTGGTCCAGGAGGACGATAAGCTCATAGAGCATGTCATTTACTATCTTAGTCGTGCTTTGACCGGACCTAAACTCAGGTACTCCCACGTTGAGAAATTAGCCTTAGTAGTTTTCGATGTTGTTCATAGGTTACATCACTACATTTTACTGAGGACCACAACAGTAGTGGCGAATGTGAATCCTTTTCAATATGTTTTGTCCCGACGGATTGTTGGGGGAAAATTCAACAAATGGATAGTCATTCTCCAAGAGTTTGACTTGGATTTTTAGTTCGCTAAGTATCAAAAGTCCTTAGTTTTTGCTGAGCTTATAGCAGAATTTCCTACTGAAGAAGATGACTCATTCCTAGATGAGCATATCTTCTCGATATCCACCTCTAATCCTTGGTATAGGGATATTCTTATATATCTCCATACTTTGAAGTATCCTACAACTTCTTCACAGGAAGAACGACGTAAATTACACCTTCATGTTAAGGAATACCTCATCATAGGAGATACATTATATCAAAGAGGGGTAGATTCCATTTTGCGTTGATGTCTTACCCATGAGGAAGCAGATATTGTACTGAATGATTCCCATAGTGGAGCATGTGGGGGTCATTTATTTGGGTTAGCAACGGCCCAGAAGATACTACGTGTTGGTTATTTCTGTCCCACGATCTTCAAAGATTGTGTGCAAGCGGTGAAGCGCTGTCATCCTTGTCAGCTTTACACCACGAAAATGCAGTCACATCCCGCTCCGTTATTTCTCGTTGTCTCGGTAGGCCCCTTCATGAAATGGGGGATTGATTACGTGACATGCAACCCAGCCTTGGCTGGGGGGCATAAATATATTATTGTCGTTGTTGACTATTTTATGAAATGGGCAGAGGTAATGCCTACTTTTAAAGCCGACGGGGAAACAACAGCTTTCTTTGTATTCAATCAGATTACAGCACGGTTTGGTATACCCAAAGTGATTGTCACTGACCATGGCAGTCATTTTGAAAATAGCATGATGACAAAACTGACCACTATGCTTGGATTTAGACAAGAACATTCATCTTCATACTATCCACAAGCAAATGGTCAGGTTGAGGCTGTAAACAAGACTTTGAAGACCATCCTCAAACGTACAATCGATGCATCCCGTTCTAACTGGCACATCATGCTATACCCTGCTCTTTGGGCGTACCGAACTAATGTAAAAATGGCTATGGGTTTCTCTCCCTTCCAACTCGTTCATGGAGTGGAAGCGGTTACCCCTGTTGATTGTGAAATCCCATCTTTGAAAATAGCTAGTCATGTGTTACCCGATACGACAGAGCTTGAAGAACGTCTGGTACATTTAGAACACCTTGATGAATAGCGTAGAGATGCGCTGACCACTAATCAAGCTCATAAGAATAGGGTCAAAAATCAATATGATAAGTCGATCAAACCTTGGATTTTCTCTGAGGGGGAAGTTGTTTTGCTTTGGGACCAAGACAAAGAACCCCTGGGGGCAGGAAAATTCAAGGCCATGTGGTTAGGGCCTTATGTCGTTTCGAAGGTCTTAAAGAAGGGCACATATGAGTTAATTGATTTTGATGGGAACAAGTTGTCTGAGCCTAGAAATGACTCTACCTGAAAAAGTACTATGCTTAGGCTTAGCGCTTTTTCGTGTATTTTATTGTATGTATTTTTATGTACATTAGTTTGTCGGTTTTGTTTTTTATACCATCTACTGGTTGTTGCAGATGTCTTCTGAGAGGTATCTAGGTTTCACCGATGGTGCCAGTCGCCACACTTGTAATCTAGCTTCAGCAGTGTGGGTCATTTACTCTCCTTTAGGACAGCTAGTTGCCAATGGAGGTGCTTTCTTAGCTCCTGCTTCTAATAATGTTGTTGAATATAGGGCTGTAATTGAGCTTCTATGGGATGCTTTGTCACGTGATATCACCTAGCTAGAAGTCCGTCTAGACTCTCAACTGGTGGTTTCCCAGCTCAATCGAGCTTATCAGGTGCGAAACCCTATTCTATTACGTGAGTTCATGCAAGTTAGGCTATTGGAAAGAAATTTTGAATTTATTATATTCAATCACATTCCAAGAAATCAGAATTCATTGACTGATGCATATGCTAATTACATTTTAGATTGGCATCTAGCACACACTTCATAAAAATATACAGCATGCACATAAAAAACACTTGTAAATAAACCGACAACAATATATATGTGTGTGTGTGTGTGTGAGTATCTATCTATAGATAGGTCGAGTCTGATCCTCAGATCCGGTCATAACTGTATACTATACAAAAAATATAAAAAATGTGGATTGCAGTCCATCAAAATGTCCTAGATCTAAGCAGGACCACCCTGGTCACTTGGACCACCTTGTTCCCCATGGTCTCTCTGTACTCTGGCTTCCTCAGCCTCTTCGGCTTCGGCAGACTCCACAACATCTATGTACACAAGAACTTCTCTGGCCACCCGCCTCAAAAGCAGTAACCAGACAGGTGAAACTCCAACCACAAACTCCTACATGATGACCGGGATATGCTCTATCTGTAAAGTGGGAACTCTCTGGGTAAGCCTGGCCAGCTTCCCCTCCAGAACCCTAATAAGCCGCAGGTCTTCACCTACGACAGGATGAACAAACATACGTGGATGCCCCTCAGGGAGGACCGGTCCAATATCTGCATTTTGACATGTTTATAGGATTAGGACTTTTATACATATGTATATATCTATCATTTTAAAATTCATAAAAATTTTAAAACATTTTCAAAATTAAAAAATTACCTAGCTCTCCCTACGCTCCTCCTAGAGGGAGGATAAGGTCTGGATCACCTCGAAAATCCATTTCGGCATACGAAAACTGCTCTAGTGCCGGTAGCTGTCGCTCCCACTAGAAGTAGAAGTCATCATCATACACACTCTGCACTGAGCCTCCTCCTCCTTGACGAAAGAAGATGTCTCCCCATCTGCTTAGCCTAGGATGATGTGGAGATCGAACTGGTAGGGGTATGGAAGGGCTCAACCTTGGTACTCTCTCTCGAAGAAGGCACCCAATATGCTAGAATACCCAAAGTTCTTCCGCCTTCCTCTCTTGTAATTAGAGAGTTGTTTTCTCATAATTGGGACAACTCCTGAACACCAATCATATAGGGAACCCTGCGTACAATCCACCGCCAACCTCATTTGGTTCCTTGTAGCTAGATGTAATGAAGAGGATCCTGCAATCCTCACTATGGTGCTCGTCAGTACCTGTAGTGTGAAATCACGGATATGTGCAATAGGGACGCAACTCCCTCTCTTCTGGGTACCAGGTGTGCAGTACACATCAATGTAGTTCTGGACACTTAAAGGATCACCGCCCCTGCCGGTGCCATCTAAGTTGACCGGTTCTCCTCGTTGTGATAGGCCGACAATAAAATATATGTCCTCGGAAGTAATTTCCAAAGTCTCACCCTGTATGTCAAAGATCCCTAAATCATGGTCCCAGTAGTTTATCATGAACTCCAATAAATGGACATTGGCCTGCATTGGTGATGTGCAAAAGAATTTTAATAACCCACTCGTTCGTAAAGCATGTATGGTGGGTGCACTTTGAAGTGCTTCCTGGTCCATATTCTCATGCTCCCGTTCCCTCCATTCCAACACCATCTTCACACCTAGCAAAACAACCATTATGAATCATCAATTTCATATAAAATTTCAAAATTTTAGCCTCAATTTAGCTTTTTATCCTTCACACTATACACGCGACTATCTAGTTAGACATGTCGCGTACTGTACGTGAATGTCTCTAAAGGAAACTCGAGTACAAAACGCGTGTACGCGAGTTTCAACATAGTGAACCCGCGTACACACCATGCCATGCTTTAGGATGCTTAAAAAAATGAAATTGGGGCTCAAATTTGAAAATTGCTAGGATCAAATTGAAGAGCTCGGGGTGTAGGCTTACCTACAACTTGTGGAATCGGATTTCATCCACTAGATTGTCCACACCGATCGAATGAAGGTAGAGGTAAAAACTTGCTTCTTATGGCTAAAAATCAAAATGGTGAGTTTTGTTTTAATTTTTGAACTATGTATAGAAATTATATTTCTAAAAGTGGGTTTTTTCCTATAGTTCGAAATGTATTCAACTAATACAATATCTCTTTTTGCCTTGTAACAGGTTTTTCATCATTTCAAAGTGTTTTTTGCTCCCATAGGGTGGTTTTTGACATTTCCAATACATTTTTGCATCTATATTTAATCCACATTAACCTTAGCAATTAACATTTTTTCCACAGACTATGGTATTTTAAACCATTAGTTCCCTGTCTTTACCATTGTTCTTCCATGGATAGGACCTTCTTTTCATGAGTATCCTAATTTGAAACCTATGTTGTCTTTTGATACTCATGTTGTAGTTGCTTCAGGTACAGGGGTATCCTCTTAGCTATTTTTCACGCCAAATAGAGCTTCTTTTGGGTCTCTTTTTACAAGCTATCCCTTTATAGGACTCCCCGCCCTTATGGAATTTCTTTAGGCCCAGGTCTAACTCCTTAAAATAGACTTGACTACTGAGTTAACTTGTCTGTTCAAGCTCATTAAGAAAATGTGAATGGGCATCCGCATTGGTGGTAGGTTATCTCTTTCTCGGACCATGCGAAATAATACGAGAAAGGATCCTTCTCTTTTCTATTTGAATTGATAAGAGTATTCTCAGGTATAGGTTTATCACTTTTCCGGACCTGAGGGACTAAATTTACGGAAAAGGAACTTCCAGTTTTCTCTTTTTCATGCTTTGGACCTAAACATGAAAAAGATTCCGAGTGTACTTTGTGTCTTTGTCATGCTCATTAAACACTAAAGAACAAAGCAATGAGTTTATGGTTGTAAGGCCCATTTCTCGTACTGAAATGGATCTTTTTTGAGTGATCTTGCTTTCCTTCACACTAGTAAAACTCAAGCTGTTTATGTTGTTTTGGAAGGAGTGTTGGGTAGGTGGTAATTTAACCTTTTTCAGACCTCTCTGACTAAGGACGAAAAAGGTTCACCTTTTCTTCTCCGGAAGTTAAGAGAGTTATTCTGTGGTATGTTTTATACTTTTCCGGCCCCAGGAGACTAAATTGGACGAAAAAGGACCCCCCTGGAGTCTTCTTTGGAGTTTTCAGACTCTCTAAATGTGAAAACACCAGCTGAGCATGTATTAGTTCGGGCTCATTAAATCCACGAATCAATGACACTACCAAGCATTATTTTCTCTTCTCTTCAATCTTGTTAAAAAATGAAGAGAGATCCGAGTTGACTTTCCTGGAATCGTTAAAATTTAACAGGGAAGGTAAGGAAGAAGTTTTCTCTTGTTTTCAGTAAGTGGCAGCATGCCATCCTTGAACATAGCACTCTCTGTTTTTTTCAATACCCATGTCTTAGTGTTCACTTTTAGTTCAGCTAATACTTCGAGTTTATTACTCCTCCTCTTGTCCATTATACTTGGAGAATCTGATCATGTCTCCTACATGACAGATAAGTCTAGTTGTGCTATCTATAAAGTAAAAAGCTGCCTTGGGTCATCTCTGTGTCATTCTCACTGTTCAAGGACTTCACTCAATGTCTGATTTCTATCCTGATCCCATCATTGTTATATATGTTATCTCTTGTGTCTCCTTTCCTTTTCGCAGTTCCTAGTCACTCTTGTGATCCGTTGGAGGATCTATTGCCTTCCTTATCACAGTATGGTTCTGCTTTAGTACTTCCTGATGATGAAGACCTAGAGTTTTGACAATAGTACCTCAGGATTCACTTTCATCATCGGTGAATTCCTTTGCTTCAGTTGTCGATTATCACCTATTGATTGACAAACTGTTGAATCCATTCCATTTTCGACTTCATCCTACATTTATTCACATGGCTTGGATTGTACTAGTTCTTTGGGGTTGCTTATGAAGACCTTAGTTCCTCATCTATGGACTAAGTTACGCAAGATTATGTTCCATTTATGTACACAGCTTCCAGATCTTTGAAGACTCATCATTATTGTATAGTGTGGCTTCGATCCACCTTTGTAATATACGTGGTCTTGTACCCGTATCATATGATGTACTCAAATATTGTAAAGGATCTTGTGTTCTAGTATATTGAACATTGCATCCTCAGATATGACTTTGTATATGACATTATTATGTATTTGTTTCGGGTACTACCTCTGCTCCATTGGATTTTTGAGTTCTCCAAAGATAAAGATTATAATGTATTTCGGCCATCGCTTCCCTCTGACCTCACACATTAAGGGGCATCTATTATCAACCCAAATGGCACTTCTCCATTCGAGTGCTGACATTTCCTATGTTGGCGCACAAAAGGACATTTATGGATTGAAGGTTGCCTAAAACACTATAGATGGGCATGTTATGAAATACATTCACTATCCATCCAGCTTGCCATTTTTAACTTTTCATATGTCAATTGATGTACGTGACTTTGCCTATAAGCAACCCGCGTACATATGCGACTTTTCCTACAACATGTCACGTACTGTATGCGTGTATTTGTCATTGCAACCCACATACAGATCTGCACGCGGGTTTCCCTTATAGCAACTCACGTGTCATATGCGGGTTGCCAGTATCAATACTCGTGTACGCCTTCCCTTGACATTAAAAATAATAAATCACTATTATTTGAGATTTGTTAAGCCCTAAACAATAACTATCTTAACTATCTCAACCTCCTCAACCTTCGAAACTACCTTATTTCACTAAGTATAAATAAAGGCCTTGGGGAGGGTATTGATCAATAATACTTGGAGAGAAAAGTTATGCTGGTGATATCTATTCAAAAGTCTTTGGAGCAGCAAAACTCAGAATCCTTTGGTTGCAGAGGAGTCCTTGTTTCAGGCGTTGGGTTGTAACCTTAACTCATTCACTATTGTTAATAAAGAGAATCCTTATTCCAAATGTGTTGAATATCTTTCATGTATCATGGTTGGATGAATATTTATGATTAAGCACTCTATATACTATTTATCTAACTTGTCCTATATACATGTATAAGCTTGCACTTGGAGGATTTGCTCTTTATAGGTGAAGGAGAAACATCCCTGAAAGCTTTGGAGGAGAAGCAGAGCAGGAGAAGACAAAGCTTGGATCTACTGTTGTGAATCGGGTGAGTCCATCCTATCTTCCTTTTTCCTTTCCGTACTTTAAAGTTGATTACCTGCAAGTTTTAAGAGTACGTTGGTAACCCTAGACCTTCGGTTATAAGGTGTTTATTCCTGAACAACAAATGTGTGGACTCATCATCATGATTTTTCTTTAAGGCCTGCTAAATATACCTTTCGTCCTTCTTCTATGTTCTTGGTGTGAAGGTCCACCAGACCACATGCGACTAACTTGGCATGAAAAAAATGATACCTTTCCAACACATGCACTATGCTACCTGCCTTGTCCATCATCCTGTGTTAGTGTTGAGTCACGATGTCCTCTCCTCCCTTTTTATGGTGGGTTCAACGTTATCACCTTGTTCTGACACCTAGATTAAAGATGTTATTATTTCTTATTATGATAATGATAATATGTGACTCGAACTAATTTTTTTATTGAATTTTAAAAATAAATAAATAAATAAATTGTTTTAATTTTTTATAGGTTTCATGACTAAATAAGTTATAAAAATAAGTTATTAGTTGCATGTTCTTGTATGGGAGTATTTGTGTCAATGAATAACCATTTTTATTCCCTCTTTTATGGTATTCTCTATTTTCCACATCTACAGGGAATTAAACTTCATTGCTGATGAACTTTCAAAAAGGGCCATTGGTGGTCCCGGAAGCATTTTGTGCTTTGAAGAATATCTAGAGGGGGAGCTTATTACTGAGGGATCACAAGATTTTTCACCTAGTTTTGTTCTTTTATGGATGACTATATTCAATGCATTTTGAACACTGTCCTATAAACCTAGTACTTTGGAGGTATATTTTTATGATGATCATTAATGGATTTTACAAAGATGGTTATTTTTGGAAGGGTATGATAAGATAGTTGTTCAAATAGTACTTTTTGCATTATGATACCATTGTAGTGATTCTCTGCTGGTCATCTTTACCTAGAAGTTATGTTTCTTTTATTCCTTGGAATAACAAGAAACTTGTTGTTGTTGTTAAAAAAGTTATAAAACTAAATAATATTATATATTTGTAGAAAATTATAATATAATAATTTAAGAGAAAATACTCTTCTTTTATATATATCTATATCTATATATATATGAATATGAATGATTAATATTTTAATAAAAAAATATTTGTCACTTTTCTAATACTACAGAACGAACATGATGTACTCTTCTAAAAATTTATTTATAACATTTTATGACAAGAAAAGAACTTAAATGATTTCGAATTTTTTCCATTCAATCAATTTCTTAATAAAGGATTATATTATTAAGCAAAGTTATTTAAAAGATGTAAGATGTAAATTTCAAAAAAAATCTATAATAAATTTGTAATATATTTTTAGAAAAAAATAAAATAGAGGAATAATATTAACAGGAGAGAGAAACCTACTCTAGTGAAACTATGCAATAACACCTTTTGTTATAGTTGATTTTGTTGCACATGGTTGATCACATATTTATGGCCTTCCCTATCCTTTTGCGGACTCTTTAGACCCCATGGACTTATATTATACTTTGATGTCCCAAGATGATCCCTAAAAACACATGTTTATTGGTGTACGCGACTTTTGAAGCGATATTCACGTGTACACGCAACTTTTGACCTCAAACCTGTGTACATCAGGATGTGTGCATAAATCCAAATATTTTTGGAGTTTTCCTCATATGAGTCTGAATATCCTGACTCTTGGGCTTCCATATGCCTTGAGATTGCACGGATTCGACCCTCCATTACCCTTTTGGAGTGCTATATAAGGAACCCCTTGGATACATGGGAGTCACCAATTCTATAAACTTCCTATGGATTGGGGTTACCACAACAGAAAGCTTGACACCAGAAATCAATCTTTTCCCAATATGCAAGAGAAACCAAACACCTAACACTAAGGGATACCGAATCGTACCTTGTTCCGGAAAGTTGAAGTAGATCCCCGTTGAGCTTTTCCAATTCATGCTTGCATTAGCAATTTGATCTCAACAACAACAAACAAGACAAGAATGCTTTATAATAATGTGTTAGACCTACCCTAGAATATATATTCAACAATGTATAGGCAATTAAATACATCCATGGATTCAATATTCACCTTCAAATGCACATAATTGGATAGGAAAAGATTTCTATTAATAAAATCAGAGATTACAATAGTGACAACCTCTATCGGTATGTCTACGAACCGGAGAAACCAAATCATCCACATGGGCCTCTACCACCTCAATCCTCCATCTCTCGATAGCAAGCTCACAAAGCAAAGGCAAGCTTGGGAAGAACACAAAGTGTTCCAAAGGGACAAAGGGATGCAGACTCAAGTATAAGCAAATTGAGGCAACATTGGACTATAGTTTCTTTGCTCTCCAATTCCTCTCCTTCAATGTATCCAAGGGGTTCCTTATATAACACTCCAAAAGGGTAATAGAGGGTCAAATTCGAGCGATATCAAGGCATATGGAAGGCCAAGAGTTAGGATCTTCAGACTCATATGAGGAAAACTCAAAAAATATTTGGATTTATGCACAAATCCCGATGTACTTGGGTTTGAGGTCAAAAGTCATGTTTACACGTGAGTATGGGTTTAAAAGTTGTGCACAACAATAAATAGGTGTTTTTTAGGGATGATCTTGGGACATCAAAGTATAATATAAGTCCATGGGGTCTAGAGAGTCTGCAAAGGGACAGGGAAGGCCATAAATATGTTATCAACCATGTGTGGTAAAATCAACTATAACATATGCCCCCTAATGTGTGAGGTCATACGGGTAACTTGATGGTCGAAATACATTATAAAATCCATCCCAAAAGTGGAGTAATGAAGACCTAGGTGTAAGAACCAGCCAATCATCGGTACAATACAATAATCAATCTATGCATGTGATTGCAAATACATATAGTAGTCCCGGATACATAAGAGTACGATGACCATGAATAGGTATGATATACAAAATGTGACATGTGTGGTCATAGCCATGTACAATATGGAATAGATAAGAATCTCCAAAGTGGATGAATATATACAATAGATCAAGATCTCCATAATGGTTGAAGATATACAATGGATCAAGATCTCCATAGTGGATGAAGATATCTAATATACACTGGAATCAAATCATGAGAACTGATATCTCATGAACACTGGCACGATCAAGGAGGTAGCATATATGGAATGCCACCAAGCTGGAAGTTCTTCTACACAAATTGCTATGAGTACTTGTCCTACTATGTGAATAGATGTGTCGAGGTCGAACATAATAGTCCATCGTCTGATTACCTGTCATTGATGTATACCATTAATAGATGTGAGATCACCCACCGATAATGAAAATGAGAATCAAGGTACATAGTGAAATCTAACAAGTGTGAATAGACGTGTTGAGGTCAAACACTTGGAAGAATCCATTGATCATGAGATTTTAATGTATTTCCAAAACTGTTGATGGTGAGAGAACCTACCACTGATGACTATAAGTCTCAAGCAACTCAAAGGACTATAGACTCCTATTCCAGAATAAATGATATGAACTCGATGGAATATAATCCACTGGAAGGAAGGAATTAAGGTATCCCCCATCAACTAACATGAGGTACTCAACAATGATGTATAATGTAGAAGAACTCAAACAAGATGTGCATGAACCAGTAATAGTACCGGGAATGGCTGACATGCAAATTCAATATAAATGAGGAATAGTCGACTCAGGATTCAACTTCCTTCGAACAAGAGAATAAGGTGAATGGTGACTGAAGGTAGGCAGCATGGACTCGATATTCAAACTAGGACATCTATGTGACACAGGAGGCATTGACAAAGGCTCCATAGGGACTGGAATCTTAACCAACCATTGGAGATAAAATCAGAGTAATGCATACATCTCCTAAAGTCAAAGGAATATCCCAACCAATGGATGTGATATACATTTCTCTATTCTAAGGCGATAGGACTTGACTGCTGGCAAAGATAACATCTTTTCCTGTCCCACTTTTAATTTTTTTTTTGTTTGGACTTTTTTCAGATATTTTGAAAAGCTTGAAAAAGAATAAAAGTGCTTTATAGTACAAATCTAGGAGGAGACAAGTGTCAGGGGACAAGAAAACTAGTTCCAAGCAGTGGAACATGCCTATGCTCAATGCAAGGATATATGTGTAGGATAACGACACTTGGGGGAAGGTCTCCTCTCGGTAAAAGGGGGTGATCAAGATGCAAAATACATGTAAAAATATCTTCTTGGATATACATCAGACAAGGTCAGGATATATGGCTGATAACTCAAAGTCAGGGAGACAGAATAAATCTCAAGAAGGCAATCAAAACTCACGTAAATGCAATTACAACTCGATAGATATGAGGGAGCCCTGGGGGACTGGCCATCATAAAGTTCAAGAGGAGTATGAAGCTCTTGCTTAAATACATGGAGAGACTTAAAAGGGACTCCTACAACCCAAAGGAGGCATATCAACATGGGTACCAAATGAAAAATAGAATCTAACTAGGATACTCATGTATAGGAAAGCTCTACCATTCACTTAACACCACTTATAACAATAGCATGAAGGTTCTGTGACATCATGGAATGGGTTCATACATAAGGTTAAAATGAAACGGTAATAAGGTCATGCAAAATGCAAGTGAATGTGAAATCCTATACTATATGCCAGTTTAAACATGATACCTATGATAAGCACAAATAGATCAAAGAATTGGAGAGAGTGTACAAAAAATGGACCCTACATGACAACAATATTTGTTCAAAATAGCAAGAGACAGTCAGTAAAAATTCCAAACTATATGATATAGGGAGAATTGATCATGACAACTACATTCAAAAGAAAAATTATGGTGGGAAATGGGACATAAGAAAGAATCTAAGTTGTAGACCCCCGATGAGGGTGAAGACTGGTGTTAACACCAGGTGAAGGGAGTGAAAATCCTCCACAAATGGAGTAGAGGATGGAATATGACCATTCCCAAATCCATGAGGATGGTAAGGGGCTGTGATGCCCTCGAGTCCGACACCAGGGTCCGTACTAGGACCAAGGAGGGGTGAAAGGATACCAGGCATGCCAAAATAAAAGGATCTGGACTCAAGAGAGCATAAATATACTCAAGTAACCATGATCCCAAAGGCCAACTAGTGCACAAAGAGCATACTCATAAGAAAATATACAACCAAAATGCAAGCAATCCAAGAGGAGGATAAGTGAGCTCCCGAATGCAGCAGGTATTTCTCGCATAGGAGAGGCTCGAGACTCCCATACACTACAACCGAAGGTATGTAACCAATTATAGTGGCCCTTAGCTTCAACGCGTAAAGCGACTATGTTGTCCAACCCCTACCTATACAGGACACTTGCAGAATAACCTCTACAAATACCCCCTTGATACCTAGGTCAGGAAACTAAGGTCACCTCTATATAACCAATGCTCAACAAGATATTCGTAGGAGGGATCGACCATATGGGTAGAGTAGCAAAGCTTGAAACTCAAAATATCCCCTAGATACGAATACAATCCTGGAAATATCTCTGACACTCACAAAATTGACCAAGGGCTATCCCAATTATAATTTCTCACGCTTCCTCATGCTTAAATTCCATGTAAGAGGAGAGTCATGAGAAAGACTAATTATACCAAGGATTTCACAATCTCTCCTAGACAGACACCTAATTGTTGTTGTTTAGTAGCCTTGGAGAATTGACTCACAATGAACTATTCCAAGACTCTAAATCCTAATCTTGTCTGTGAACCCTAAAAAATAAAAATGTGTAGTTCATTTTAATTAAGCGTTGATGTTAATGGTTGTAATTCCTCACAATGAAATGGCTATGAAACTAGCGATATGAAGACTCAACGGTGAAATAAATGTGCGCACCTAACAAACCATGCCAAGCACAAATCTTTGTCGAATGAAAAACAGGGTATGCCACTAGATGAGATGCATAAATATATATTCCTTCAATGTCAATGCAATCCTTCCTATATGAAATCCTAAATACAACTCTCATCCAAGCAATCCAATGCAAGTACCTTCTCAAGTCCATATGCAAAAAATGCAACTACTTTGTATTTTTCAATATAAAAGAATGAAAAAGGCAATAAAAGTCATTAAAACTCTCAATCTCTATAGCAAGTATAAAAAACAAGCCCAGCAAGGCACGAAGACAAAATGAGTACTGCACTAATGGAAAAACAAAAAGACAAATGACTAAAACTATTTTCAAAGAAAAGATCAATGAAAAAACGGTCTCTGGTCACAAAAGAAGAAGTCAACAAACAACATCAGAACCCAAGAGGACCCAACCACACTCACAACCCACCCAACAACTTCTCACACCAAAAACTCAACCAAAAGGGAGGCTGTACATGGATGTTTAAAGAACAGTTGCGCATGTATGCAACTAGGTAAGGAAAACCCATGTATGTACATGACTTTTAAGATGAAACTAGTGCATACAGAGAATACAATGGTAAAATGTAGGCTAAAGGTCAAACCACTCAAGTGGAGCGTCAATGTATGAACATACTATAAAATGCAACACAAAAACAGGGAGAAACAAAGAGAGAGTATAAAACACATTGTGCCCCCATCCCCAAAGAAAAACAAGGAGATTCCCCAGTGGAGTCGCCAATTCTATTACGGAGAAAAACTTCTTATGGCTTGGGGGTACCACAATAGATAGCTTGACACCAGAAATCAATATTTTCCCAATATGCAAGAGAAACCAAACACCTAACAATAAGGGACACCGAATTGTACCTTGTTCCAGACGGTTGAAGTAGATCCCCGTTGATATTTTCCAATTCATGCTTGCATTAGCAATTTCCTCTCAACAACAACAAACAAGACAAACATGCTCTATAATAATATGTTAGACCTACTCTAACATATATATTCAACAATGTATAAGAAATTAAATAAATCCATGGCTTCAATATTCATATTCAAATGCACATAATTGGACAAGAAAATATATTTCTATTAATAAAATCAGAGATTACAATAGTGGCAACCTCTATCGGCACATCTATGAACCAAAGAAACCGAGTCATCAACCTAGGCGTCCACCACCTCAATCCTCAATCTCCCGATAATAAGCTCACAAAGCAAAGGAAAGGCTGGGAGGAACACAAAGTGCTCCAAAGGGACACATGGATGTAGACTCAAGTATAAGCAAATTGAGGCAACAATGGACTATAGTTTCTTTGCTCTCCAATTCCTCTCCTTTAATCTATCCAAGCGGTTCCTTATATAGCACTCCAAAAGGGTAATGGAAGGTCAAATCTGAGTGATCTCAAGGAATATGGAAGGCCAAGAGTCAGGATCTTCGAACTCATATGAGGAAAACTCCAAAAATATTTGCATTTATGTACACATCCCGATGTACATGGGTTTGCGGTCAAAATTCACGTGTACACGCAAGTATGGGTTTAGAAGTCATGTATAGCAATAAACATGTGTTTTTAAGGATGATCTTGGGACATCAAAGTATAATATAAGTCCATGGGGTCTAAAGAGTCTATAGAGGGATAGGGAAGGCCATAAATATGTGATCAACCATGTGTCGTAAAATCAGCTATAACACCTTCATTCATGGGATATAAAGAATACCCATTATTTTACTAGATATTAATAAATACCTACCAAAATCATTTTGTTGAACCCCTTGTCACATCCCCATACCCCGTAATGCGGAGAAGTTAATTTTTTTTTTAAAAGTACCTTTTGTTTCCTTTGAAGCATAGGGCATGGCATGAAAACCCTCTTCAACATTCGTGCTCAAACAAGAACATCACTGTAATAGTTGTTCCGCCTTCAACATATCCGTTCTATGACAAGAAAAAATTCTTTTGCACTGAACCTATCCTTTCCGCCTCTCGCCTTCCTCCTTGTGGAACTCGGAAATCGAAAGTCTATAAAATGTCATGGATTCATTAACCAATTTCTTCCCTTCTTCCTTTCTACCTTCCACTCGGAAATCAGAAATGTAAAACATGACAGAAACATCAACCACTTTTCCTCTTTTTTTCCTTCCTCCCGCAACCCAAAAATCAAGAACTTAAAAGACGATGAAATCCTTCAACTACTTTTCTGCCTTCCACCTTTCCACCTTTTGCCCAGAGCTCAAAAATAAGAAACTCAAAACACGATGGAAAGATTGTACCACCTTTTCTGCTTCCACTCGAAACTCGGAAATCAAAAAATCTACTTCCGACTTTAACCTTTCTCTGTACTTCCAACTTCTTCTTTTCTGCCTTCTGCTCGGAACTCAGAAATTGAAAATTTTAATTTCTACGTTACAAATTTTCTAGTCTACCAATTCCTGACTTCCGACTTTTCGACCTCGGAAATCGGAAGTCCAACTTTTCCTCGGAACCTTTGGCCATTTTTCCGCTTCCCGCCTTCCGCCCTCCCACAAGAGGATCTCGGGTTGCAGAAAACCAACATTATGCTTTGTTTCATTTTCTCTCTTCTACTTCCTGACTTTCGCCTTTCACAGGAAAATTCCAAGGTGCGGAAACACTTAGTCAAATGCTTGACTCTATTGACCAGGATTCTAGCCCTCCATGATCATAAGAAAAATACATTGAGCGTATAAGGCATAAAAAAATGCAAAGGAAAAAACATGTAATCAACAGTAAACTCTACTGAATCATTAACAAGAATTCATCATCATATTCAATTCATTAATAGGAAAATACATAACATAAACATGAATAACAGAGATACTTATCTTTGAAGATGAAGTTGTCCCGCAACTTGCTATGTCGCTTCAACGTTCCACCCAACCATATGCCAGTTGTGTTCATTAATTTCTCAACACAACTGCCACCCCCGAGCTAGGCATGGATGATTTTAGGGGATAATTTTAGCCCATGGGCTATTTTTCCATGTTTTTCTCCAAAAAAATATTCGCTATTTTGTATTTTTTGAAGCCCTGTTTCGCCCAATTTTGATGAGGTAAAATTTTTCCACCCTAAAAATCACCAAATTCATATATAAATGATATAAAATCCTTGGAAATTAAAATATTTTTTTTAAAATATCGCCAAACATTTTATAGTTGGCATTTTAAGAATTGGTAAGATTCGCCAACATTTATACACTTTTAAATAACTACGGTTCCTTAAAATCATCCCTGGAGCTAGGCATGACTTCCACAAGGAACTAGGGAACAATAGACTCACACACAACCAGAATACATCAAACACAGTCAAGCCAACCTGCAGTTGGGTTTCTTAAACTTTCCAGCCAAGCCAATACGCAATTTCGCTTATCAGGCTGCAAGAAATAAACAAAATAACATTTGGATTTCTTAGACTGCACACATTCAAGCCAACATTCACATTAGGGACCAACCAAGCCAACTAATAGATGGGATTCTTAGGCTTACTCAGCCGAGCCAGCATACGGTTGGACTTATGAAGTTGTCCAGCCAAGGGTTACACACATGGCCAAAATGCACAACAAGACACTTCCAAGCCAACTACCTTTTGGTTCTCCCATGCTGCTAGGAAGTGGAAAGGAAGAATGGATAAGCTAGTGGCTCATTGAAGAGCTAGGGACATCTCCACAAGATCTATTTGTCTTGGCATCCAAAATACCTACACACCAAACATAAGGAAGCATCCCCTTCTCTGCTACATATTCCTTTAGGCTATACCTTCCCTTCTAGTGCTCTTCGGGGTGTGCATAGATGATTCACCAACCACTCTTATCTTTTTCAGTGAGGTTCGTCTCTACACTAGTTTTAACAAGCCCATTCAGCATCTCTTCCACCTCTAAGTCTTGTATACAATTTAGACCCAAACCAGGGTGCATATCACAGCAAACCATAGGGTAACACAACGACACAGGCTCCACTTTGTACATAGAGAAACATGTTTGCATACCACCCTAAACCACACTGTAGTTTAGGCTAACACTGTAACACACAAACCTGGGTCTTATCAAAGGAAACTACTTGCATAAAATGCGTAGCATCACTCTGCTAGGTCAAAAATGATGTAACACAGTAACCATGGTTTTACAAACTCTGTCGCACAGAGAAAAGACTGCATAGTAACTCCTTCTTTGACTCGGGATAGTGAACAACCAACTCCTTGCATGAATGAGAAAAAATATGGGATGATCAAATGACCACAACGTTCAGGTAAGACAAGGATGACAAACTAGTCCTGCATTCACGTGGTTACTTCGTCCAGAGGCAAGAACATGGCTTATGCAGACTGCAGGCTTGAAGGATTGCTCAGACATGAAACATGACTAGCATGCCTTTCTTTTCCCAAGGAATTAACTCCCTCAACCAATTTCCTACAAGAAAATTGAATGAGCTAGCACATAGGACGAACCAGGGTAGACAGGATAAGGAACGGGTAACTTGGAATAGATCCATGGTTGAGATCAACCATCAAAACAGATCGACGCACACAATGATTTCACTGATTGAACTTGCACAACTAAACAAATTTTTGATATGCAAAATTTTGATCAAATCCACCTCATCAGTTTTACAGTCCACCGTTGATCTGGTGGAGACATAGATCCATCTGCCAACAACAATTTTGCTAATTCAACTAGCAAGTTGTTTAACATTAGCTAGCGGGAGAAAAATTTCTATCCAAAAGGATTTAATCCATCTCGCGTCAGCCTGGGTGACTTGGATGAGAAATACATGAAGGTTTATCTGTTGATTGGACTAGGTTTTGTGAGGATTGAACTCGTAATCCATCACATGGCATCATTATGGTTAAATCCCTACCCATTTCTTATGAAATCATGCCCCCATCTCTTTCATGTTGCAGTGCATAGCTAGTTGTGGTATTTTATTAATTGTGTATTTATAGGATATTTTGAAATGTATTGTGCTTGACCAATACTTAACCATAGGCACCAACCTTGATCACCCATACACAAAACACCAAATCAGTGGTAGGGCCTTGGCCTTGAGCTCCATGCCATAATCTAAATACAATATACACATCATGTAGAATTCAATACCATGGGGTCAAAATCGGTGCACACATTCCCTTCCCCCTTGGGGTCAAAATCGGGGTGTTACATTCCCCTCCCCCTTCATTAGCACTATCCTCGATGCTTTACAAAAATGAAAAAAATTGGATGTGCCAATCGCATCATCCTCCAACTCCCATGCAGCCTCATTAGGACCATGGTGCTTCCACTACACCTTCACCTATCCAATGGCACTGTAACACCCTGGTTTTGACCCCGTTTGCATTAAAAATGTATATGATGTATATATTGTAATTAATCGTGGTGTGGATCTAAAGGAAAAATCCCAAGCAATGATTTAATTTTTTATGTTCCAACGATTAAAATCGTTACCGATGGTATATCGTGATATCTAGCACATTATAATTTTTGGCATCATGTAAATATGCATTTTAATTAAAATTCCCACAACCATCTATGTCTATGCAACATTAAAAGAGATGGGGGCATGATTTTCCTAAGGAATAGGGAGGGAAATTATTTAAACCTTTGGGCCAATGGGGAAAATCCAAATGTCAAAGGGAGATCCCATCAAACCCTCAACTACCCATTTTGTCTTTTTCCCCAATCATTAAATTCTGCCAGAATGTGGTTGAGTTAGTTATTGCATGGAGTGGGAAAAGTATGGGCACAAATTCGAATTAGGAAGAGGACCCATTTTTGGAAAAGTGTGTTCTGAATTCCTTAGCAAGAAAAATGCCCAAAAACGTATGCCATTCTACCATACACCCACATTTTCCATTTTTACCTCATCATTCTCCTCCACGTTGGTTTCCTTCATTAAGCTGAAGCTTCCTGTATGTTCATCCTTCACGTTTTTGCTCATTTTCCTTATCTTGCATGCCCAGAATATTTGTTTTGTTCTTGTTCAACAAGTGGGAAAGGAGTATTTTCATTTTGGGAATTTATGGCTGTCATTTTGGCTCCCGTAATGCCATAAACGTCCTCAGAATTCGTGGGAAAAGAATATTCATGTTTTTGGGTTTGGTAGAGGTCATTTTTGCCCTGATATCCCCATAGTCATTTTCAAAAATCGATTTACTGAGTTGGGTTTTTGTAGAGGACGATTTTTCCTCTTTGGAGCAATAGAATGGGTCTGAAATCATTTTCCTCACCTTGGTATTTTTTTCCCCATCTGAAATTCATTTTTGGTTGCCCACGTGTTTTAAATTTCTAGCAAATGCATTTTTGCTGTTATGGGTGTTTTGTTTTGGTCTAAACTGTTAGGCACCCTACTTTGGATCTGAACTAGTTAGGAGTGGAAGAGGCCAATTGCTTGATAAACCTAGCACATGAGGAACCTAACTGAGGGATCTTGAGGGTTGATTGTTCCTTATTGCACATCCTGAATAGCACTTGAAGGGAATGCATAGCCTTAGGGACTATACAGTAGAGAAGGGTATGATTCCTTATGTTGGGGTGTGTATGTGTTGAGAAAGCCAAGTCAGATCTTGTGTAGATGTCCATAGCTCTATGGTTGAGCTCACTATCTTAGTGAACAAGCCTTTCCATCCTCTTGGTAGTCAGATAAACTCAAACATAGCTTTGGCTTGACTGAGTTTTGATATATCTTGGCTATGTGTGAGCCTGCTTAGTTTCCTTTTCCTTGGGGAATCATGCCTAGCTCGGGGGTGGCATTGATGCTGAGAGGTCGATGATCACACTAGCCTATGGTTGGGTGGAACGTCACAGCCGCATAGCTGGTTGCGGGGAGTTTCATTCGAAGATAAGTATTCTTGTGTAATTACCCATGAAATTGTATTGTTTATGTGAATTATAATGAACATGTTAAAATGTGTTGAATGCTTGAATTAAACGTAATTTTCTTTCGTTGAATGTTAATTATTTATGCATCTGTGTATCTTGAGTTCAATGCATTTTATTTTACGTTTATGGGGCTAGTTCCTGGATTGATAGCAACAATAGTTGCATCCTCTCTCTGGTAGAGGGGCAGGGACGTGACAAGCACGATCTGGAACTATTCCTTGGGTTACACTACTTGGTTGTCTTGTATAATAAATCCTCCAAGTCCCTGATTGCAACTCTTCACACACCACAAAGTCTCTTTCTAGGTCTTGGCGAATTCTTCTCCTCAGCTTGGAACATTTCCAATGTCTTTGGAAACTGGAAATACCTATGCTCAAGCCCCAATCAATGAGTCAATTTTCATGTCATATTCAATATCATAGGATTCATTCCTTAACAATATTTTCAAAATCATAGCTCAATCACGTGCACATGTATATTTACATAAAATCAACAAGAAGTTGCCAAGTAAACCAAATACTTATCTACATAAGTATCTTATTTTGGCTCCATAAGTATTCGTCTTTGCATTTATACAACCATGGCACCCACAAGACCTGCCCCACCTCACACAGTGATGGTACATCTTCCCTACTATGCAGTCCTTCGAGTGTACCCACCCCTTCATGTGCTCTGTAAGGTGTGCATTGAAAGGTGACCAAGTTTTTGCAAGCCTCGGACCACCTGTGAAAATATTTCTCAGTGGAGATTTGGAAGCATTACTCCAAAGACTGACACCTCTCTAGGTGCTCAATGGTAGCTCTAGCTTAAGATCCTATCACCTCCTCTAGGTTCTCACTGAGCTTAGGTGCTTACTTTTCGGACACCATAATGAATTAATTCACATGTCAGATTCATTCCTATAGGATTCATTCTTTAATAATATTTTCAAAATCTTAGCCGAATCATATGTACATGTGTATTTACAGAAAATCAGCAAAAAATTTCTAAGTAAACCAAATACTTATCTGCATAAGCATCTCTCAATTGAGATCTGGTAAACCTCCTTTAGAGCCTAACACCTCTTTGGGTGCTCAATGGAAGCTATGGGTTAAGGGCCTAGCACCTCCTCCAAGTGCTCACCAAGCTCAGGTGCTTCCTTTTCGGACACCATAATACCTATGGGTTATTCTCTTCACAAAGGCCCCACTCTTGTGACGGTCCCTTTGTGTACCATGAATGGGTGCAGAAAGAAGTCTAGCAGGATGTCTTACACTTGGGCATCCCCAGTGAAGCATATTGGTGCCTAGATGGCCAGGGGAGAAGCTATGTAGTCAAGTACATCCTTCGGAGGATCCATGTTGTTATCTCCTAAATAAATTAATTTTCAATAGGTCCACTCAGAAAATTTATTTTTTGCATAGTAATGAAGATTTCAGGGCATATTATGAAAGATGTTTGGGTGACTAACAAAGTTGGAATATTTGGTGTTCTATTTTTCAAGAAATTTGAAATTTTTAGCTTTCGGTGGGTTAGGAAAACTTGCCAACAGTTCATTAGCCACCAAAAATCCCAACTTTTGGCAGCTAACAATTTCAACGTAGGACCATTTTAACCACCATAACCCTGTTGATCATGCTTTTAATAAAATATCGGAAAGGGGGCTTTCAGTGGCTTAGGCGAACTTGCCAACAGTTCATTAGCCACCGAAAATCCCAGCTTTTGGCAGCTTAGCAATGGCTCCAAGAAGACATTAAACCACCGAAAGCTCATCAACTACATTTTTGGATGAATTATGAAAGGGAATATTTTAGTGGCTTAGGAGAATGTAGCAGCTATTCATTAGCCACTGAAAGCAAAGCTTTCGGCAGCTAAGACAGAAATTTCAGGGCACTCCAAGCCACCAAAATTGGCATTTTACCGTGAAAAGGCATCATTTTAAAACGGTGATTCTGAGTGACTGGAGAATCATTTTGCAAAAATATCGGACTTTGTTGTTCCTAACGTGTCATAGAAAAATAAACTCTGTAATTTTTCCTACAGGTGTCGCATATTGGGAGAATCAAATCCATATCTGAGCCCTAATTTTCAGATCTCAGAATTTCCCTGTTTGAGATATGCTTTTGAAATACATATCTTGGGAAAATGAAAACGATTTTAAAAAAAATGAGAGAGGGTTTTGCTCAAAACAAAACAATATATAAAAAAATATTTTGGTTTATACACAACTATCACATATTTTAAGGACCAAATCCATCTTTGAGCCCCCGTTTTCAGCAGTTTAGCCAAATTTTTAGGGAAAAAGATGACCTATTAGTCCTCCAGGTGTTATTTTCGACCTCATCTATCAGTCCATGAAGATTTTCTGTAGATGTAGAAGAAGTTTCAGCACCAAAAAGAAACATACTCAACCTACCTTACTCATAATTTGAAGATAAATAAGAACAAGAAGCTGGAAACCCTAGAAGAAGTGGCAATAAGCATCTTTGGCCCAAAAGCAGCTAGTGAGACTGCTGCCAATCCAAACCCTAGGAAGGCTACAAAGATATCAAAGGGATAGCACCAAAACCACTAAAAACAGCAAGGCAGAGAATCCAAACCCTAAATCTCAAGCACACCTTGTGCTTGAAACCCTAGCAGAGGCAGCATCAAGTTTTCAGGATCCTGAGGCAGCTCATGATGCTGCTGCTCTGTCAAACCCTATGGAAATGGAAGAAATATTGGAAGGAAATAGGTAAAAGTTGTAAAAGTTTGATTTAAAGGCTAATATTTTTTTTCTTCTTCAGAAAACAGAGCTTTCAGTGGCTTAGGAGAACGCAACAGCTGTTCATTAGCCACCAAAAGCGGAGCTTTCAGCAGTTAACAGACCCAGGATTCTGCTTCATTAACCACTGAAAGAAAAAAATGGTACAGAAAGATATTTTGACACACTGAACCAGTTTTGGAGAATACAACTATCTCAATGATGAAATATAAAGCTGAAATTTGTT
The DNA here is from genome assembly GCA_001517045.1 of Pseudotsuga menziesii. Taxonomy (NCBI): domain Eukaryota; kingdom Viridiplantae; phylum Streptophyta; class Pinopsida; order Pinales; family Pinaceae; genus Pseudotsuga; species Pseudotsuga menziesii. Next base: position 38,901 of record LPNX010477000.1, on the reverse strand, counting down.
GAAAACACCATATAGGAGGTATGTTCCAGTTTTGAAGGTGCAATCAAGGAGAAATGGGTCACAAACCCTACCTGCTTTTGACACACCATGACTTATCTGTCAGATAGTAGGTAATAGCTATACTTCAGTGATCACTACAGTTGTTTAAGAGTTCAATAAGTGAACAAGAGTTAGAATTAGATATATTAGCACTTAAATTAGGGTTTTTGACCTAATTTTGCAAAAAAACCAGTTATTTTATTTATTTTTAGTAAATCAGATCCAATGTTTCAGGATCTGAATATTTTTGTAAAGGCTATAAAGCCTAAGACTTATTTTGAAGCAAAGGTTGGACTTTGAAGACCTTTAGACCATTATTATTATCAAGCTTCTCATTTTATTCATGACCTAATATAAGCTCTTTTGCTATTACATGTTCAACTTCCATATATTTTATGTTTAGTGCTTGTGCTTGAATTTCTTATTCAGGTTTATTCATGTTATCTAATATCTAATAGCTGTCATCCTATTTTTATGTTGATGAGTTGAATTGCAAGTAATTTTCCTTGTTATGATTATCCATTTATATGTAAGTGTTTTATATATGAATCTGCCAGCATATTGAAGTTCTCCATCTTTTCACCCTATTATCAAACCTATGAACATTGGTAGTTAGAATCCTTATGTTTGATTGAATTTTATGCATGCCTTGAGAGTGTGAGGTCCTGTAGGCCACCTAACTTGATCCATTTAGAAAAACCATAAAAACATTTAATTTACCAAGCATCCTCAAGCTGCAACCTAGAGGAGTTTCCTGGAGTGATAACAAAGTGGCGCCGTTGTTGGGGAGAGGATATTGAAGCTCAGCTTCACTAGGAGATGACATAGATCCTACTTTGATGATAGATAAAGTCTGGACACTATTCTAGTTGTAATCATCTATCTAGCGACTCCTTTGGAATAAGGTGGCTTCAAGAAGACCAAGTACCATAGCAAACCCTCAAGGGCCACCAGTAACACCTGTTTCAGATCCAAAAGAGATTCTAAGAAGAGCTAGGGCTTCACTTATATAGACCTCCAGAGCTTCAAGGCAAGCCACATCAGGTATTTCCAGAGGTATTTCTGTTGTTATATCAAATAGACCTCCATTTCAATCTTCTTCTGTTGAAGCATCTAGTTATCACAATTTTATAAGTAATCAGAAAATTTTAGGGTTGAGGAATCTTCAAGCACTGTTGCTTGTGAAGATCTCATCCCTGGCGACTACATGAAGGATGAATTCAGTGGAAAATCCATAATATTCAGATGTCAAAAGAATTTGCTACTCTTTTGGCTCGGAGGTTTGCACCTCTTGACTTCTCTTCAGTTCCTGGTTTCCCACATCCAGTACCTGATATGTCCAAATAGGGATATTTTCCACCTATCTTCAAAGAGGAGAAAGAAGACAATCCTACAAAACACCTCCTCAAGTTTCACGAATGCATGGATCTATAATATCAACAGCATGAATATGTCCATATGAAGATGTTCATGTATTCATTGTATGGTGATGCATGCACATCAATGGTATTTTTCTTTACCTCCTTCCAACATTTCATCATTGAAGGATTTTCATTGAGCATTCAATGAGTTCTACAAAAGGTATTTTTCAGATGAGCTTGTATTTGGTAATTGTTGTGATGAATATGAATTACATCATAAGGCTAAATATACAAATAGAGACGGATCTCTCCCTCACAATATGCATCGTCCCTTCAAGAATATTCAAGATGATGTTCTTTTCCATCAACATGAACTAGAAATGAATTATAAAGGAGTTGAATGTTTTCCTACCATCATTAAATCTGATTGTTGTGAATCTGAGGAATTGATTTGTTTAACTACACATGGAAATGATCAACTTTCTACTGGTCAAATGACCATTGAAATCAGTACGGCTACCTCATAGTTTCTAGATTTGCAGATCAAGGGAAGCTGCACTAACCATGAGGAACAATATTTTCGGGCACTGTCTAATCTCCAGCTAGAACATCAAGAAGATCTTCCTTCTCCTTATGAATATGTTGCTTCAAATTATGACAAGGAGCTAGATGCTTGTTACGAATCTGCTGCTCAAAAATCCAATAAAGATCCTTTTAGTTTTGATATATCCTGCAAAGATATTATTGTGTAAGAGGAAATTGTTAGCTGTGATAAGCCAGCATATCATCATGATGAATTTAGATTATGTGAAGGGGGTTAGAAAGATTCAAATCAGCTATTGAGCTCACATTTTTATTAGACAAAGGTTGAGCAGTCCACATTCAACATTGACATCAGTGGAGGAAAATATCGGCTGCATAACAAGGTATTTCTTGTTGGATTTTATGACCTCGTTGGTGAATATTTGAAACTTATGAGCAGCATAGATATCAAAATATTTTGTCAGATGACAGCTTGTTCTGTCACCCTTTGAAACTACATTGCTGCATGTTGGGGTTTCATTTATTTTTCAGGTCAAGATCAAGGATAAGTTCAGAAGATCAGCTTCTGACATGGTTTCATTGGAAGCATGATGTCACTTGATAAGAAGACTCTACTGATTAGAATTAGGAGTAGGAGTAGATAGGAAAATAAGCTCTTAATATGAGCAGCTAGGTCATTTTCAGTTGTTTTCATGAATAACCAAAGCAGGCTATAGGCAGATTGCAGGGGATCAGTTATAAAAGACAAATGACTCCATGTCACATGCCCCAATTTTGCAAAATAATATTATCTTATTTGATTTTATTCCAAGAAATTATGTTAAATTTTATGATAAAGTTGTAACTGATGACTCAGCAGAGTCAAGGATGTTGAATGTGATTATGAATATTTTAATTATAAATAAATAAAAAGTGGAGACAACAGTTTGGAAGAGTTGTTAAAAGAGTGTTTACTGGTTAAGTTGGTGTAGGAGACTGGGTGGAGAGAAAATAGACAAGTGGCAGCATCCTCAAACACTTCCAATGTTGCAGGTGGAAACCTCCCTACATTTGGGGTAATGATCCCCCAAGAAAGTGGGATCAGAGCAGGTGGCTCAATTAATGACAACTAACCCAAAAAGACCTAGGCAATCTTAATAAAAATGCCCATTGAAGAGAGCTGAGGCTGCTCATTCCAAGAAGAGAATCTTTCAGGTGAATGTACTTCAAAGGATTTCATTGGGAAGGGAATTTTTGGAAGGTGTTTGAGGGGTTAACTGCAGAGAATGATCTAGTACAACTATTCAGCTGAAAGATCTTGCTGTTGAGTGTAGAGTTAGTACTGAGTCATTGAACTAGTATTTTGTTGTTTGCTTCACCCAGGCCCAGCTAAGGAGACCAGGAACAGGCTCGGGGGTCCTGAGAAGACGTTGTTTGAGTGCTCTCCAGGAGTTGGTAGGGAGGAACGGCCTCCCAACGCTGTTGTCATCCAGCTTTAAATAGGTTCTACAGTCTTTATTTGCTGTGTTAAAGTTTATTTTTGAGAATGAATGAATAATGTAAGATTTAAATGTTATGTAGTGAACTGTAGAATTTATAATCTTTTAGTTGTTGAATGTTGAAACTGTAATTGAATGAGATAATCCTACCTATGTTTTTCCCCGTCTGGATAAACCAGACCGTACTCTAGCACAGGTAGTGTGTTTAATATAGATGAAGATATGGATTGATTAGAGTTATTTTGTTTTTCAGAACAAAGGAGTAATTTATTTCTATATATAGATGTTTTTCTGGAAAGGATACTAATCTATCTAATTAAGTTATGGTTTAAAAACTAGACTAATGTATTATGAATGATAGCAAAGAAGTATACATAATACTTTTCAAAACAACAGGTTTATTTCTTTTAATATGTTGATTATTGTAAATAGGTTATTTATCTTATTCAGAACTGTATTTCTGCAAAATGAAACTACTAACCTGTCACATAGGAAAAAGATTCAACTTAGATAAATACACATTTATTTCTGTGAAGAAAGAACCAAGTTATTTTACAGAGTTATTTTATTGTACATACTGCTTAACTATTTCTACAAAAGTTCATATTTCAAGTTGGATAATTCTAGTATAGTCTTTTTATAAATAAAATTAACTATAGCAATTATAATAGTGTAACAATGAAATATTAACAAAATCCTATCTATGTACTTATAAAATAGACTAAGTGCAAGGGTAAATAATATTTAATAAATATTATTTATATATGAACAAATTTATTTAAATAAACTAAACAAAAATTAATTATAAAAGAAAGTACAGGGTCGAAACCCTCATAATATTAAACATTATAAATTATAGTATTAACATTATAACATTATAATTTATAGCATAAACATTGTAATTCATATCAATAACGATATAATCAGATAAGTACTAATCCAAAGATTTGGATTATTTAGTTTTCTGAAACATCAACTATAAAATATTTTTACAGTCCTATAAGGACAGAAAAAAAATAACAATGAAAGTATAACCACTACATACCTGTAACAAACAAGTATTTAACATGTATTATTAAACTAACCTACAGATTAATTAAAGAAATTATTTTATACACAAGTTACTAACAGAATTTAACCTTGCTCGAATATCCGAGCTTATAAACAATTATTATGACAAAAAGAAATACCAAAACAGATAATAATAATATATTTTAATGGAAGATAATTTTAAACAATAAAAATTATCTTTACACAGTCGAAATAGGGTGAAACCCTAGTGCACAAAATTACATTAGAGCATCAAAATAATCGAGTCTGAGCTCAAGAGAGTTACATCTCTTCACTTAAAGTTAAACAAGGGATCGCTTGACAGGCCACATACTTTTCTTTTTACATAACCATACACAAAACTAGTAAAACAAAAATTTACAAGTCACGACATAAGCCGAAAAACCCTGCTAACAACAAGGGTTTGGTAAAAACTAAACAAGCTAATCAAGAAACAATAAACCACAAGGGTTATTTGCAGTCCATGATGACCAACTGAAACAGTTCCATAAAGAATTGCACAAGTATGGACTGCCATGGGTTGACCAGGGCTTACCTGTATGCAGGAAGCTGACCCTACTCATTGTATTAGCTGCAAAGAGGGTTGTAAACTGTCACCTGTAAGAATAACCCCACAACATTAATGTTATTGCATTATATCAAAAACTGAACTAATAACAAGTTTAAGAACTGTTAAAAGAATTTTCCATACCTGGAAACAAAGGTAATGTAGCCACCAACGAATTGGAGCGCTGCCACCAGCAAGACAAAAAGCAAACCCTTCATCTCTCTTGTGATAGAGACGGATTTAACAAGTGTAAACCACTGCTAGTAGCAACAAGGAGAAGGAGCAATGGCCAAGCAAGAAGTGGACAATAGAGTTCAAAGCTGTCCCCATGCGAAGAATAAGAACACGCGCTCACAAACCCTATACCAGACCAGGCCGTAAGTTAAAGTCACAGTTCTTAATAAATTATTGCTAGGATAACTCATAGCCCTTTAAACATTCCTAACGAGCAAGCCGTGGAGGAGTGAACCCAAGAAAACTACACACAGTCCAAACTGTATGCAAAATGTCACGACTCTCATTAAACTTTTGCAGGGTGAACTCACAATGCAGAAAGGATTCGAGGATGACGAGGGTAGATGGAATATTGCAAACCAGGACACAGAGCTCACATGGCTGCCAAGACACAGTTGCAAAGTAGCCCGGAGGCCCGAAAACGACGGAGGAAAATGACCAAATCTAGGGTTACACCAACCCTTATACTCCCAACACTTGGCCAAGGAAGAACCACGTGGACTCACAAATTAATCAACCATGCAGTGGGTTGACTCTATAGTCCCTGCATGCAAATGATTTCCAATTATTCAAAATGTAATTTTATGCATAAATATATAATATGGTAATCATACAAAAGTTCAACGTGCTCATAGAGGTCAACCTTCGGTTCCATGGGCTTAAAACTATTGAAACCTCAAATCATTGCCAAGTTTATATTATAGTCATCCCATGGTTTTAGGATGAGGCAATTTCAAAGTCTTTTATATACAAAACAATACATTTAAACCAATCGATGGAGTGGACCAACGTTTCATCCCTTTTCCATAATAAGTTATAATGTAAACCTTTTTAAATTGATATGTTTTATTTTCATATTAAGCTCTTCGTTGATCATAAAATCAATGCAAATCCTTATTTATGCTCAAAGTATTTTATGCTTGGAACTTTAGTTTATGAACTTTATAACTATATATTTATTCACATTAAGCTTTTTGTTGATCATTAAATTGATGCAATATCATAATCGATATTCTTGCCCAAAGTATATTTATGCATAAGAGATTTATTTCTTCACTAATGGAAAATCCATGTACTCATAGCATAAATAGTATAGTTTCAAACGTTGATAAGCCTTGTGCTATCGTAATTGAGTTTATGATAAAAATCTTATGATACTTGGGAGATGCTAATAAAAAGGCTATTACGTCACCTAGCCAAAATATGATAATAAAGTATTTCTAACAGACTTTGCATAGTTAATCATATTGTCACCAACATTTATGTTGTGACTTGATAATTTTACAGAATTTAGTTTTAATTAGGATCATGGTGTTAATAAACCTTATATGTTTATAACCAGAATTACTGGTAAATATGAATACATTATAAACAAGATAGTTTATGTGTGTATCATTGAGTATCATAGGAAATTATAGATCAGTGGGTGGTAAATACTCGGATGATGGCTATGAATCCTTTACATAGTTTAGATCAACAAAGATTAATGACATTTGGCTATTTACCAACCTTGACCAGTGCTATTAGTTCACCATGTTTTCCGATTAGTAACATAATTTTTCTTAGAACTGTCTAGTACTTGCATAAGGTAATAAATCAATCTCTCTTGAAGAACTGACCTAAGTTAAGTATTGTGTCAGAGGCTTAATTCAAGGGAAGTATTACAAAAATAAGATAAGAAACTGAAGTGGAACAATTCCACTAGATTCTAAGTACTTAGGACTTTATGTACACCATAATGTTTAGAACCTTAGGCAGAAATATTCATTACAGAAAATGAATATCAAGCAGATGCTTATACTATTATTATAATATTGATAATGTTTATTACATTAGAATAATCATTATAGCATTATAGGTCATGCACTATAGGTGAAATTAACTTACGACAAGGATCACAAGTTGTGAACTAGGGAGAATAATTACTGTCGCTATTTACTTTTAAGAAAGAAACTCTTATGTAATTTTGTCGTTGACAAAAATAATGGAAAGAAACAAACTACTTGTTTTACCTCATAGAAGCAGATTGATTTGTAACAGCTTATTTACCGAGCTTTTTATTTTGCAAATAGAAATATAGCTGAATGCTTTATAGAATTAAAAGGCGTTACTCGATAATTCATACCTGTAAACCTATAAGGATAGTAAGCTTTCTATGTTAGCTTAAAAGCTAAGTAAGCCCCAGAATCCAAGACAGTTCCACCTACTTGTCGCAAATTAAAACTCATCAGCAAATTTGAAAGAGAAATTATTGCACAAGTTAAGCCTAACATTGTATTAAAAAGTAGAATGCTAAGTTACTTAATTAAGATTATGCATTAACTAATCTGGTAACCAATTCTTTTATAGATAACTATTAGTTGTTAGCAGACCGCATTCTCAGCATTTTATGTATTTTCAAAATTTTAAATTTTTATGAAATTTTGGGGTTTTGACACTCCATGCCCAATGGAACACCAGAGGATAGGTTGAATCTTTGTTTTACAGGAAAGGAATTTGTTCTGGGGTTCTCGGGACCTCACAGGGAGGTTCCCATCCCCAAGTAGGAGCCAAATGTTATCTTCTAAATAAATTAATTTTCAATAGGTCCACTTGAACAATTTATTTTTTGCATAGTTATGAATATTTCAGGGCATATTATGAAAGATGTTTGGGTGACTAACAAAGTTGGAATATCTGGTGTTCTGGTTTTCAAGAAATTTGAATTTTTTAGCTTTCGATGGCTTAGGAGAACTTGCCAACAATTCATTAGCCACCGAAAAGCCCAGCTTTCGGTAGCTAACAATTTCAACGCAGGACCACGTTAACCACTGAAATCCTGTTGATCACATTTTTAATAAAATATGGGAAAGGGGGATTTTGGCAGCTTAGGAAAACTTTCCAACAATTCATTAGCCACCGAAAGGCCCAGCTTTTGGCATCTTATATAAGTAATGGGTCCAAGAATACATTAAACCACCGAAAGATCATCAACTACGTTTTTGGATGAATTATGAAAGGGAAGCTTTTGATGGCTTAGGAGAACACAACAGTTGTTCATTAGGCACCGAAAGTAGAGCTTTCAGCAGCTAAGACCGAAATTTCAGGGCACTCCGAGCCACCAAAATTGGCATTTTACAGTGAAAAGGAATCATTTTAAGACGACGATTCTAAGGGACTGGAGAATCATTTTGCAAAAAGCTTGAATTTTTTTGTTCCTAACATGTCATAGAACAATAATCGAATCCATCTCTGAGCCCTATTTTTCCTACAGGTGTTGCATATTGGGATAATCGAATCCATCTCTGAGCCCTAATTTTCAGATCTCAGAATTTCCTTGTTTGACACATGTTTTTGAAATACAGATATTGGGAAAATGAAAATGATTTTCAAACAACTGAGAGAGATTTTTTCTAAAAAAAACAATCTACAAAAACATCTTTTGGTTTATACAAAGGTGTCACAGATTGGAAGGACCAAATCCATCTCTGAGCCCTAGTTTTCAGTAGTTTAGCCAAATTTTTAGGGAAAAAGATGACTTGTTAGTCCTCCAGGTGGCATTTTCGACCTCATCTATCAGTCCATGAATATTTTCTGTAGATGCAAAAGAATTTTTCAGCACCAGACAGAAACATACTCAACCTACCTTACTCAGAATATGAAGATCAAGAAGAACAGGATGCTGCAAACCCTAAAAGAAGTGGCAATAAGCATCTTTGGCCCAGAAGCATCCTGTGAGACTGTTGACAATACAAACCCTAGGCGGGATACATAGACATCAAAGGGACAACACCAAAACATCTGAAAACAACAAGGCAAAGAATCCAAACCCTAAATCTCAAGCACAACTTGCGCTTGAAACCCTAACAGAGGCAGCATCAAGTTTTCAGGATCTTGAGGTAGCTCATGATGCTGTTACTCTACCAAACCTATGCAAATGGAAAAAATATTGGAAGGACAGAGGTAAAAGCTGTAAGAGGTTGATTTAAAGGCTAATAAATTTTTTGCAGAAAACAGAACTTTCGGTGGCTTAGGCGAACGTAGCAGCTGTTCATTAGCCACCGAAAGTAGAGCTTTTGGTAGCTAAAAGACCCAAGATTCTGCTTCCTTAACCACCGAAAGAAAAAAAAGGTACAGAAAGATATTTTGACAAACCGAACTAGTTTTGGTAAATAAAACTATTTCAGGAATGAAATATAAAGCTGGAATTTGTTGAAAAGCACCGTTGGAGGAGGTCTGTTCCAGTTTTGAAGGTGCAATCAAGGAGAAATGGGTCACAAACCCTACCTGCTTTTGACACACCATGACTTATCTGTTAGATAATAGGTCATAGCTATACTTCAGTGATCATTGCAGTTGTTTAAGAGTTCAATAAGTGAACAAGCATTAGAATTAGATAGACTAGCACTTAAATTAGGGTTTTTGACCTAATTTTGCAAAAAAATAGTTATTTTATTTATTTTTAGTAAATCAGATCCAACTTTTAAGGATTTGAATATTTTTGTAAAGGCTATAAATCCTAAGACTTATTTTGAAGAAAATGTTTTACTTCGAGGACCTTTATACCATCATTATTATCAAGCTTCTCATATTATTCATGACCTAATATAAGCTCTTTTGCTATTACATGTTCAACTTCCATATATTTTATGTTCTGTGCTTGTGCTTGAATTTCGTATTCATGTTTATTCATGTTATCTAATATCTGATAGCTATCATCTTATTTGTATGTTTATGAGTTGAATTGCAAGTACCTTTCATTTTTATGATTAGCCATTTATATGTAAGTGTTTTATATATGAATCTGCCAGCATAGTAAGTTCTCCATATTTTCACCCTATTATCAAACCTATGAACATTGGTAGTTAGAATCCTTGTCTTTGATTGAGTTTTATGCATGCCTTGAGAGTGTGAGGTTCTATAGGTCACCTGACTTGATTCATTTAGAAAACCATAAAAACATTTAAGTTACCAAGCATCCTCGAGCTGCAACCTAGAGGAGTTTCCTGGAGTGATAAGACATGTATCCCAAACACATCCTTTCGAGAACCTATGTACCCCATGAACATCCTTCCGATAACTATGTACCCCAAGTACATGCTTCCTAGGAGCTATGTACTTCAAGGGTGTATTTTCGTCATCTCACCTTTGTTACATACACGCATGCAGTTCACATGAGATGTCATCATAAAAAATTTAATCATAGATTTTTAAAATTATTTCATACATAAATGATTTCCCAAATATCAAACGATCAATAACATTGATAGTCGAATGAAAATCTGAATTTACAATTATGTTTCCACATAAATTAAATTTTGGATTTAATCATGAGGCCATCCTCATATTGTTTGGATCTTGCAAGTGGGAGCACTTATCCATGACTTACACGTGCTTCCCAAAACCTGGACATCCACATACAACATGCCATCTTGACACCTTTTTAGATCAGCTAAACAGTCAATAGCAATCAACAGAAAAATTTGAAATCTGTTATGTTCAGAGGTTAGATTTCAGTCATGAGATCCTTCTCATAGCGTTTGGCCTTTTGCACATGGTATATTCTTTCCTTGGTTTCATTGGGGACAACCATACTACCATGTTCAATTCATTCTACCTGCACTCTTCAGGTATAAACATCCCAAGCACTCCTTGGATGAATTCCTGGAATATCATCAGGAAAAAAATCCTTGAATTCCTACAATACATGATAGTCCTCCAACCTAGGAGTTTCATTCTCTGCTGCCTCCCAAACATGGGCTGCATACAATCTGCCACCTTTCCCATAGAACTTCTTCAGCTGCATTCCTGAAGCCTACCTAATAGAAGTCACTTTTCGAATGCCTTTTACAACCTTTAGTTTTCCTTCTTCATTCAGGCATTCAAATGTCTTGTTGTAGAAGTCAATTTTAACCCTCTGCACTTCTAACCAATCCATTCCAACGAGTATATCATAGGAACCAAGTGGCATATTATTCAGGTATGCATAAGTGAATAACTCATCCATATCCAATTGACATTTCTCTACCACCTCATTGACTTTCCTCTTGGTTCTAGAGGCTAGTTGGGCTAACCATGATTTTCTATGCTTTGATTTCTTAAAATTGCATGTCTCAACAAGCCTAGGTGTGATATAGTTGTGAGTAGATCCAGGGCCAATCAAAACAGAAACAAACTGCTCAACAATCTTATCCTCAAATTCCACTGTAGTTGATTGATGATCTACCTGGTGGTCCTCAAATACTGCATAAATTCTAGGAACAGTCCTTGCTACATGACCCACCATTTCAGCTCCTTGGGTGTTGTGGACTTGAATTTCATTCCCATTTTGATGAGGAAAGTACTTAATCAGATGGTATCCTCCACATCCCCAACATTGGATTGGTTTCCTTGGCTCGTCTCCCATCATTCTGGCTGACTTAATCAAAGATTGTGATGGATTCCTTTACTAATTTTGGAAGAGAAAAGGTTTGAAACCTTTTTTCCTTTGGTCAAGCTTCACATTCTTCTTGTGTGAATTTCTCCTACTCCCTTCTTTATTTTTTGTCTGATGCCCAGATTTTATCTTCCTTTGGAGGTATGTCAAACTTGGTAGCATGGCTGCAATCAACTAATTTTTCTCTCCCAGAGCCTTGATCATCCCTTCATTTTCCTCTATGCAACTCTGAAACTCCACCCTCAGGATCCTTATGGTAGTTGTAATATTTGGGGAAGTCTCTTAATTTATCTTCCCATCGAATTCTATTTCAGAATTCTCAACCTGAATATTTTCCCCCACAGTGTCTTCCTCGAGCTCGTAGGGATCCTATGCATCACTCATGATGGTAATATTCTTGGCACTGATCTTCTTGGTCATACCAAGACCAAATTTTCAATCTGCAATATGACTCTACAAAATGTGTTCAGGAACACCATTGTTAGCTGCATGATTTTTTTCTCAGAATTTTCATAAGTTACTTACTGGCTAATGTAGGTGTGGGTGCTCGAGATCATGGTAGAACCGATTTCGCTAGGTGAACTAGCGTGGACAATGAAAGCCTCGACGAGCATGATACTTAATGAAATACACTTTATGTTATTTGAGATCCACCATTGATCTAGATCCAAGGGTTTTCAATTCATTTTGTTGGCTAACTAGAAAGTGCATTAACAACAGATGTTGGGTAGGGAATCCTTTACGGAATCAAGTTCATCGTCGATTTGAAGTCTTCTCTTTATCGAGCAATACCAAGGACATTTATCTAGGTTGGATAAGTTTAGCAGTTCTGCTAAATAACACCATATCCTACTTGCAATTTCTTCTTCTAACAGTTCAACTTGGCCTCTTTTAGGCCCCGTGTTGTAGGCCGTAGCTCTAATACCACAATGTCATGTTCCCATACCTCAGAATGCAGATAAGTTAAAAAAAAATTCTTAAAGAACCTTTTTTCTCCTTTGAAAGACATGGCATGGGATGAAAACCCTCTTCAATATTCATGGTCAAATAGGAATATCACTGTAACAATAATTTTGCCCTCGACAGATCCATTCTGTGACCAAAAAAACTTCTTTTTCATTGAACCTATCCTTTTTGCCTATCGCCCTGTGGAACTCAAAAATCGCAACTCTGTAAAACATCATGGATTCATTAACCAATTTCCACCCTTATGCCTTTCCTCCTTCCACTTGAAACTTGGAAATCAGAAACGAAAAACACAATGGAGTCATCAACCACTTTTCTACCTTTCCTCTTAGAACCTGAAAATTGGAAACTCAAAACACAACGGAATTCGTCAACCACTTTTTCGCCTTTCTTCTTTCTACCTGGAACTCGAAAATCGAAAACTCAACACACGTTGAAAGCATCGGACCACTTTTCTTCCTTCGTCCTTTAGGCCTTCCGCACGGAACTTGGAAATCAGAAAATTTACTTTCTGCCTTAGAAATTTTATGCTCTTTCGATTCCCAACTTCTAACTTTCTAACCTCGAAAATCGGAAGTCCAAATTTCCCTTGGAACCTTCTCCCATTTTTCCGCTTCTCACCTTCTGCCCTTCTGCAGGTGCATCTCGAGGTGAGGAAAACCAAAATTCTTCTTTGTTTCATTTTCTCTCTTCTGCCTCCCGACTTTCTCCTTTCGCAGGCAGATGCCAAGGTACAGAAACACTTAGTTAGATGCATTCTGACTCTATTAACCAGCCTTCTAGCCTCCATCATCACAAGAAAAATGAATTGATTATCTAAGGTATAAAAAATGTGAATTCAAAAACATGTAATCAACAGTAAACTCTAATGAATCATTAACAAGCATTCATCATCATATTCAATTCATTCATAGGAAAATACATAGCATAAACACGAATAACATAGATACATATCTTTGAATATGAAGTTGTCCCGCAACTAGCTATGTTGCTGCAATGTTCCACCCAACCATATGCTAGATTTTTTCATTAATATCTCAACACAACCACCACCCTCGAGATGGGAATGACTTCCACAATGAACTAGGGAACAACAGACTGACACACAACCATAACACATCAAACACAGTTAATCCAACTTGCAGTTGGGTTTCACAGACTGTCTAGCTAAGCCAATACAAAATTAGGCTTATTAGGCTACAGGAAAATAACGAAATAATATTTGGTTTTCTCAGAATACACACAGTCAAGCCAACATTCACATTAGGGACCAGCCAAGCCAACTAACAAATGGGATTCTCAAGCTTACTCAGCTAAGCCAACATACAATTGGGATTATCAGGATGTCCAGCCAAGGGTTACACACATGGCCAAAATGCACAACAAGACGCCACTAATCCAACTACCATTCAGTTTTCCTAGGCTTATAGGGAGTGGACCGGAAGAATGGCTAATCTAGTGGCTCATTCAGGATCTAGGGACACCTCCACAAGATCTATCTGGCCTGGCATCCACAATACCTACACACCCAACACAAGCAATCATCCCCTTCTCTGCTACATAGTCCTTCGTGGTATGCCTTCCCTTCTAGTGCTCTTCAGGGTGTGCGTAGAAGATTCACTGGCCACTCTTATGTTTTTCAGTGAGCTTCCTCTCTGCACTAGTTTTAACAAACCCATTCATCATCTCTTCCACCCCTAAGTCTTGTATACAATTTAGACCCAAACAAGGGTGCATATCATAGCAAACCACATGGTAACACAACAACACAAGATCCACTCTGTACATAGAGATACAGGTTTTCATACCACCCTAAACCACAATTTAGTTCATTCTAACACTATGACACACCAACCAAGGTTTTGGAAAAGGAAAATACTTGCAGAAAATGCATAACATTCCTCTACTAGCTCAGAAACATTGTGACATAGTAACCAGGGTTTCACACACTCTGTTGCATAGAGAAAACACTACAGAGAAACTCCTTCTACGACTCAGGGTAGTGAACAACCAACTCCTTGCATGAATGAGAGCAAAGATGGGATGATAAAATGACCATAGTGTTCAGGAAATACAATGATAGGAAAAATGGGCATGCATTCATGTGGTTACTTGCTTAAGAGGCCAGAACACGACTTTTGCAGACTACAGGCTTGCAGGCTTGCATAGACACGAAATCTGACTACCATGCCTTGCTCTACCTAAGGCATTAGCTACCTCAACTCATTTCTTGTAATAAAATTGAATGAGTGAGCACACCAAATGAAGCAAGGTATACGAGTTAATGAATGACTAACTTGGAACAGATCCATGATTGAGATCGACCATCAAAACAGATCGACAATGCACAACAAATTTTCTGATTTAACTTGCGTGACTAAATGAAATTTTGATGTATGCAAATTTTTTATCAAATCCACCTCATCACTTTTGAATTTCACCGTTGATTTGGTGCAGACACAGATTCGACCATCATCAATGATTCCACTGATTCAAATAGAAATTTGTTTAACATCAACTAGTAGCCGTGAAATTTCTATCGAAAAGGATATAATCCATCTCGTGTCTTCCTGGGTGACTTGGATGATAAATCAACGAAGGTTTATCTGTTGATTAGACTGGGTTTTGTGAGGATTGAACTCGCAATCCCTCACCTGGAATCAGTCTGGTTAACTCCCTCCATATTCCTTGTGAAATTATGCGCCCATCTCTTTCACATTGTAGTGCATAGCTAGCTATGGTATTTTATTAATTGTGTATTTACATGATATTCTGAAATGTGTTGTTCTTGAACAACACTTAACATAGGCACCAACCTTGATCACCCATACATAAAACACAAGATCAATGGTAGGTCCTTCGCCTTGAGCTCCATGCCATGATCTGAATACAATATACACATCATGTACAATTCAATACCATGGTGTCAAAACTGGGGCACACATTCCCTTCCCCCTTGGGGTCAAAACTGGAGTGTTACACCCCCTCCCAAAACATATTTCCAATTAAAAAACCCTATTTTAATGAGATATTCCCTATTTTTACTAGATATCCATTTTTACACCCCCAAAACGTATGAACTCCACATACCCTACTCCCCAATCCCCAAATACCTACCATTATTAGCCTTATTTTTTTACCTTTAAAAACCGACTTTATGAATGCATGTGATAAGATGTTGGTCAACAAGGTGAATCCCTAGTGGGAAAGCAACATTACAAGTTCATTACAAAATACCTTGAGTACCCATACAAAAAACTAAACAAGCCATATGGATTGACTCTAATAACTTCTAATAATTTGTCCTAATAATAAAATATAACAACAAAACATTAACAAAACAATTAATTAATAGGAATATGGAACCACAAATAATCCAAATTTCCTCCTCATCCTTATGTGGACAGGAACTAGGATCATCAACCTTAACTAGGGTTGTCTGTTGCACAATGTCCAATTCCATTGCATTCAAATTAGAGGAATCCCCTACACTAGAGTGCCATCCAAATGCTAGCACTTAAATGTAGGCTTGGTCATTGTCAATCTCTATCCAAATCAAATTTTATTAGCTACTCTTCATGCTCTTGTAATCTCTAATCCAGCCTCTCACGGATTTTCATCTCAAGATCCATTTAACAACTCAAATTCTCTATCATTTGTTCAATTTAGTCAAACTATCGTTCAATCCACTTCAATTCACTGCAATATATTCTTAAATCCTTGAATCCCCCCCATAGAATAGCATGCTAGAGGTCCATAAACCTTCCTTGGACACTCTCCATCCTTTCAGGAAAGAAAACACCAATTATGTTATCATCCATGAGGTATTGCATTCCCTTCACCAACCACCAGACCATGCCCACTAGCTACACTGCATCGTAGGAGGAAAACAACCCCAAACAAGCTACTATGAAAATACCAAGAGTTGCCCCTGCACCTAAATTTATCCCATCATCGCCCACCAACTCCACGTCAAACTTCATGATGTCCCTTAGTGAACTAGAGATGGAAAGATAGAAGTATGCGGGGAAATGATGTCTTGCAAGTACAAATTAAATGGCCAAAATTTGGTAGTTGTTCAGGGAAAATCACGCCCACATGCCACGCTTAGCCCATGCAAATTTCATGGATTTAAACATTTATTTGGATGATCAATAAACTTGAGTTCCCAAACCATTTCCTTTCACCATGCACTATGGTATCCACTTCCATTGCGATGAAGCATTGTTTTGAACAATTATTTCATTTTTTAAGAGGGAGGCTTCATTAGCTAATCTATCGATAAAGATGTTGTTGCACTGTTGAAGATACCAATAAGAGATATTGCTGATGTGTTGAAAATTCCTCTCCACCCTAGTTACAATATGATTTTGAATCATTTGAGGCTGCAAGAGGCCATTGCAAAGCTCTTTGTTGCACTATTGAATATGCCAATAAGAGAGATCGTTTATGTGTTGAAGGTTCCTCTCCACCCTAGTTAGAATATTATTTTCAATCATTTGAGGCCGCAAGAGGCCATTAAAAAGTTGTTTGTTGATGAGAAGAGAGTCCCCAAACACCATCAAATATGATTATGTTATTGACTAGATTATTTTCGATTTACAATATATGGCATAGATCTTAGCAAAGTTATTGGTGGTAGATCTAATCCCCAAGAGAAATGAAATTTGATCACTTATTTTCCTCTAGAGTCAAAGATAACCCCTCTTACACATGCCACCCCCATGTTACATTCACAATATTAATTATGTCTAGAATATGAATTTTATATCCCTATAAAAAATAATAGAAATAATAAGTTTTTTTTAACTTAAATCTGGCTGATTTTCCCACCTAGATGAAGGAATCTAGGTCACGCTCTGGATTGTTCCCTGGATATCGCCCCCTACTCTAATTCTACCACATTTAATCCCAACCCTTTTGCACACCCATGACTACCGCTTCGGGGAGGGAGCCAAGCCCTCCCCCCATGCATCATTATGTAAGCACTTCTAATACTCACGTTGCCATTCCCACCTTGGAAAAGTTTCCCTCTGTTGAAACTCTACATTCTGACACGATCGAACCTATTGTGGAGACACTGCACCAGCCACAGGAAGTTTCCAAGGCCTGCACTCATACATGCATTGGGTTATCCACCAAAAAACCAAGAATAAACCCGCCCCACTCCAAAATCAACGTGCGCATTGAATACATGGAGACCTATGCTCTCATTGGAAAATTCATGGGAATATGGCCGACCAAGAATGCTCTACTCCACTGGATCTTAGCCAAATGGAATCCCAAGGCCCACTTCCACATTTATATGGGGTCGAAGAGATTTTTCACCATCATTTTCACCCTGCTAGAAGACAAAGATCGGGTCCTGGAAGGTGGACTGTATTTTTTTAATTCTGCAGGACTCTTTCTTCGCAACTGGGTGGAGTGTTTCAACCTGGATATGGAAAACTTCTCTTAGGCCCCAGTCTGGGTCAGGCTATACTCCCTCCATCAGGACTATTGGGACGAGGAAACCCTAAGGGATATAGGAAACACACTAGGAGATTTTTTCAAAGTGGTTGACCTCATAAGACGACAAAGGTACACCTCTTATTCCCATATTTGTGTCTATATGCATATTGCAAAAACCATATCAGACTCCATTATCCTAGCTCATGAGGACATAGAATGGGTCCAACAGCTACACTATGAGCACATCCCCTTCAGATGCCAGAAATGCCACGAGCACGGGCATCTCTTTAGGGACTGTCCTAGGAATAAAATCACTATAGATTAGACCCCAGGTACAGATGATGAAGGCTTCAATAAAGTTACAGGAAAACACAGACAAGGACGGAAAAGTCCAACTATCAGTAAATCCTCCAACCCTGCCACTAGCAATAGCTTTGGTGTCCTTGACACCCTCACAGAAGAACTAGAGCAGGAGGTTATAGATCCCTCAAAATCCTCCAAGCATCCCCACCAAGGTAACTCTTTAGCATAGCCCAACCATGAGGACAAAACCCCCATTGAAAATCCATCCATACCAGACAAGGAAATAGCTCAACCCAATACCTATCTCCTATCATCCCAAGAGAAGGACGTTCTCATGGATGAGGAGATGGGAGACATTGAAATAGGAGATCTGGACCTGGCGGGCCTGGAAAATGCTCGTGAGAACAATAGGCCTCAAAATATTGCTCCCAAGTAAATCAAGTACATCCTGCACACTGCTAAAGCCAAAGATACCAAGAAAGGCACCAAGAAAATAAAAAAACAAGGAAGGAAAACAACTCTTCAGAGGATAGTCAATTTGGGAACTTTTTTAGTTGAATCAGTGCAATACACCCAACTTATGATTTTTCTCTCTCAACTCCTCTGTTAATCAATGAAGATAATATCTTGGAATATTAGAGGCATCAATAGTACCAACACACATAGAATGATCATGAAGAAGATTCAACAATAGATGTTGATGTAATTGTAACTTCGGAATGTATTCACTTGTATTTCTTATGTATTGTAACCCGATCTTTATTCCAGGATGTATTTTTAATGTACTTGAGTCATGTCATGCCCCGATGTTCCAATCGGGAAGTTTCTATAATGTAAACAAGTCATGTCAAGTCAAGGTGGTTAACTCTCGTATTGTCTAAGGGTTAAAGTCCCCACAGTTTCAGGGCATTAGGGTTATTACACTCACCTAGTGAAGTCGGCCCTAGTTGCATTTAGTCAAGTCGAGAATTAGTATAAATAGAGAGCTAGCGTCTCTATTTATCGCACACTCACTCACACTCAATTGTAGCACATAGCCGAGGAAGAGAAAGACACGGGGGCAAGCAAGAAATAGGTTACTGCTGTCGGGAGATCATCTTACTGTTTTTGGGTTTCACTTTGGTGCTGATTCTATCTCTGAGGAAGTTGTGGGGTTTTCTCCATTTATGGTTTCCCCAAGGAAAAAAATTGTGTTCATTATATTTTGTGTTTGATTAGTGTGCTTGTTGTTCTCTCAATTAAACATCCTAATGATATGCTAGCTTAATGTTTAAAATCTAACATGGTATCAGAGCTAACCTGAGAAGAAGACACTGTGCAGCTGCAGGAACTAGGGCTTCCTATTTTGTGGATCTCTCTCCATATATTTTCAGAAAAAATAGGGTGGAATAACTCTTCTCCCTAGGGCGCATCTTTCTGTTGAAGCAGAATCCAATTCTAAGGTTTTTCAGTTTTGGACCCGACACTGCTGCCAGAAACTAGGGCTTTTCACAGAAGTGGAATTTTTTAGTGAGGCCAAGCATGGATTGATATCCTCCCCAAAATCGAAGTTAGGGATCAAATTCAAAGCATTTGGTTGGACAGAACCCTGGAAAAGAAAAACCCTAATCTGCTCCTAAACCAACACTACAGAATTTCAGCTCCAAATCCAGATCCAACATCTTGACCTGGTAAGATCTAAATCTTTTGTATTTCCATTTGAGGTTCTCAGTTAAGATGTCTCATCATACAAAGCTTGATGAAAAGCTTGAGGGAGCTGATAACTTTTGAGCCTGGAAGTATAGGATCTCCCTGGTCCTGGAAGAAAATGAGTTGGACTCCTACATCCATGAGGAGGTTCTAGTTCTAGAGGGAGATGAGGCCAAGGCCTTACATAAGAATAAGTTGGTTATGGCAAAGAGGATCATTGCAGATTCTATCAAGCATCACCTCATTCCATGGGTGTCCTCCCTCAAGACACCTAAAGCCATGTTTGATGCCCTAACCAAACTGTTTAAAGGGAAGAAAATCAATCAGAAGATGACTCTAAGGAACCAGTTGAAGAACGTAAAGATCCAGAATGAGGAGACCATCCAGTCTTACTTCACAAGGGTCTCCCAGATCAAAGAACAATTAGAAGTAGTAGATGAAGAAGTGGAGAATGCAGAAATTGTGATGACAACATTGAATGGCCTCCCTAGGTCATGGGATTCTTTCATCCAAGGAATCTATGCTATAAAGAAGTTGGTCAAGTTCAGTAGACTATGGGAAGAATGTTCTCAAGAAGAAGCTCAGATAGTAGCTCAAGAAGAAAAGATGGGAAGTGAAGATCAAGCTCTCACAGTACACTCCAAGAAAGGAAGAAGGGAAAATCATCATCACCTAGGTAAGCATTCTCATCGGAAACATAACATTGCAAGAAGGGATTCATCCAAACTCAGATGTTATACATGCGATAAAATAGGACACTTTCCTAGAAATTGTCCCATAAATTAGAATAGATCCAAGAAGAAGAAGAACTTCAAAAGAAGACATCATGCTCACACTGCTGAGGATGATGATCCTCCCAGGAAGAAAGTAAAACAAGAAAGTGAAGACTCTTCAAGTGAAGATGAATATGTTTTGATCTCCACTCTCACGGGAACTGTCACTCATGGAAGCAAAGATTGGCTTATTGACAGTGGGGCTTCCAAGCACATGATAGGTTTCAAGGAATCCTTGAGAAGCTATCCAAACAGATTTCACCCTATAAGGTGAAGCTTGGGGATGACTACCAATATCCCATAAAAGGTAGTGGTGAATCCTCCTACAAGATAGACTTTGGAAAGTCTATGAAAATGAAGCTATTAAAGGTCTTCCAGAAATCCAAGCAAAACATGAAGGGGTCTGCAAAAGATGTGCGAAAGGAAAGAATACAAGGAAGACATTTCCAAGTAGCGAGAGCAAGGAAAAAGGAATCTTGGAAATCATCCACTCCGATGTATGTGGACCAATGTCATCAAGTTCACTAAGCAGATATGTATACTATGTTTCTTTCATGGATGAATTTTCTAGGAAGACATGGATTTACTTCATGAAGAACAAAGATGAAGTTTTCAGCAAGTTCAAATAATTCAAAGACTTGATCGAGAACCACACAGAAAAAAAGATCAATACCTTTCGATCAGATACTGGCAGAGAATTCATATAAAATGAATTCAAAGACTTATGCAAAGAATCAGGGATTAAGAGGGAGTTGTCCACTCCTTATAATCCACAACAGAATGGGGTTGCAAAAAGGAAGAATAGAACTATCATGGAAGCTGCAAGAGAAATGCTTCATGATCAAGATCTTCCTATGTATCTATGGGAAGAAATTGATAGAACAGTGGTGTATGTACAAAACCATACTCCACACAGAGTACTTGAGAACAAGACTCCTGAAGAAGTCTTCTTTGGCAAGAAACTAGAAGTTAGCCATCTCAAAATATTCGATTGCCTAGTGTACATACACATTCCAAAAGAAAAGAGAACAAAACTAGATCCTTCAGGAAAGAAGGGTATATTTGTGGGATACTCTAAAAGCTCGAAGGCTTACAGAATATACTTCCCAGGATACAAGAAGATCGACATCAGCAGGGATGTAACATTTGATGAAGACACAGCTTACAACAAATCCAGAAAGAGACCTGCTGAAGATACTGAAGAAGCAGAAGCACCCAGAATTCATGATACAACCATGAATGAAGAAATTCAAGAAGAATATCGAGAATTTGAAGAACCACAAAGACCTGTAGATCCACCTCAAGAGAAGAATCCTCACAAGAGGAAACCTGCTTAGGTACAAGAAATTATCTAAGGCGCGGAAAGATATGGGGCTCCAGAAGAAAGTCACAGAGAAAGAAAGAGAACCAGATCTTGCTTTGGATATGTAGCCTTACTATGTGACTTTATCAATGAAGAACCTTCCAGTTATGAAGAAGCGGTAGAACGAAAAGAATGGAAGGATGCTATGATCTAAGAGTATCAATTGATCATGAAGAATGATGTTTGGGATGTTGTCCCAAAACCAGAAGGGAATTTGGTTGCAACTTCCAAATGGATCTACAAGATCAAGCATGTTGTAGATGGTAGCATTAAGAAATATAAGGCAAGATTCATGGCTCATGGTTTCTCCCAGAAAGAAGGAATAGATTATGAAGAAACCTTTGCACCTGTAGCTAGATACACTTCAATCAGATTGGTACTTGCTTTGGCTACAGTGATGAAATGGAAGATACACCAAATGGATGTCAATATTGCTTTCTTGAATGGTGTAGTGGAAGAGGAAGTCTATGTAGAACAACCACTCAGTTTTGAGACACATGATAGGGAGTCTCATGTGTGCAGATTGAAGAAAGCCCTGTATGGTTTAAAATAGGCACCCATGACATGGTATGGTAGAATTGACAGCTTTCTATCCAGTTTGGGCTTTACCAAGAGTAAAGCAGATTCCAACCTTTACTACAAGGTTGAAGATGGCAACCCAGTGATGCTCCTACTATATGTAGATGATCTGTTTGTAACAGGTATGGATGGGTTGATTGTTGATATGAAGAGAAATATTGATGTCGAGTTCAAAATGAAGGACTTGGGAATGACGCATTATTTTCTAGGTATAGAGGTGTGGTAGAATGTGGATGGAATCTCCCTCAGACAAGGGAAGTATGCAGTAGAGATCCTGAAGAGGTTTGGGATGATGGACTGCAAGGCCATGACCACACCTATGGTGTCGAACTTGAAGCTATTGAGTGATGCTTCATCAGAAGCAGTTGATGCTATGATGTATCGTCAGATGATTGGGTCCTTGATGTACCTGACGAACACGAGACCAGAAATTTGCTTTGCTGTGAACACCTTGAGCCAGTTCTTGACATATCCGAGACATGTTCACTTGATTGCTGCAAAGCATATCCTGAGGTACTTGAGGGGTACAATTGATTATGGGCTCAAGTACGAGGCAAATCAAAAGATTAACCTGAAGGGTTATGTTGATTCAGATTGTGCAGGTAGTGTCATTGATAGGAAGAGCACTTCAGGTTGTTGCTTTAGTGTGGGATCAAGTGTGATCTCTTGGTTTAGCAGGAAGAAATCTTGTGTGGAGCTGATTACAGTTAGAGCAGAGTATGTTGCAGCTTGTTCAGCTAGTTCTGAGGCAGTATGGCTACAGAAGCTACTGTCTGATTTATTTGATCTCCAGATGGATGCTACTTGTATACATTGTGACAACTAGAGTTGTGTGAAGTTGTCAGAGAATCTAGTGTTCCATGACAAGTTGAAGCATATTGAGATCAAGTATCACTATATCAGGGATATGGTGCAGAGGGGAGCAGTGAAGCTCCAGTATGTTGCGATGGAGGAACATATAGCTGATGTGTTGATGAATCCATTGGCTAGGGTGAAGTTCGAGTACTTCAGGGAGAAGCTTGGTGTTCTCCAGATCGAGGTTTCCTCCAAGGGAAAATGACGAGACCCATAGCCATTTTGACATGGTGAGAGGATTGGTTCCTTCCATGGTCAGATGTAAGGGATGAACCCTTCTGTCATGGTGAGAGGATTGGTTCCTTCCATGTCAAATGTGAGTACTGAGCCATTCTGATGTGACTGTAGGATTGGTTCCTACATGATTAGAAGTAAGCATTGAATGCCATTCTAGGAATGGAGGCGCTTGGTGAGTTACCAGGTAGCTTAGTCTGGGACTGGGGGTCATTCTGATAAGACTATAGGATTGGTTCCTACATGATCAGATGTGAGTGCATGCCCTTCTGACATTGGTTGTCAGATGTAAATGCAGAGCCCTTTCAGCATGAAGGATTGGTTCCTTGCATGGTAGAATATAAGTGCTGAGCCTTTCTGACATTGGTTGTCAGATGTAAGTGCAGAGCCTTTTGGCATGGAGGATTGGTTCCTCGCATGGACAAGTGTAAGTGCTGGGCCTTTTAGATCATTGGTTGACAGATGTGAGTGCCAGGCCTTTCTAACAGGGTTGTGGGAGGTGTTCCCACATGGTCATATGTGAGTGCTGGGAATTTCCTTTCTAATATGATTATAGGATTGGTTCCTACATGATCAGATATAAGTGCTAGGTGGGCCATTCTGATTTAGGGTCATATATAAGTGCTGGAAAAGAACTGCATAGAGGGTAGGCCTACAACCAACATGAAAAAGGGTTGGCTCTATAGAACTTCCTATGACGAGAAGAATCATGAGATAGCACCCATGAAGATTCAGTGTTGATGATCCAGCAGAGATGATCCATATCGAGGGATGATCTAGATCCAGAGATGATGCTCCAGAGATGATCCAGATCGAGGGATGATCCAGATCCAATGACAATGATCCAGATCGAGTGATGATCCAGATCCGAGTGAAGATGACTTGAAGATGAAGATGACTTGAAGATAGAGATGACTTGAAGGTGAATTTGACGAAGACTCGATGATGATCCAGATGATACAAAGAAAAATACTTGTGCTGATAGATTGTGTCAAGATAATACCTTCCTAGTTAAGAGGGGGTGTTGATGTAATTGTAACTTCAGAATGTATTCACTTGTATTTCTTATGTATTGTAACCCAATGTTTATTCTGGGATGTATTTGTAATGTACTTGAGTCATGTCATGCCCCGATGTTCTTATCAGGAAGTTTCTATAATGTAATCAAGTCATGTTAAGTTAAGGTGGTTAACTCTCCTATTGTCTAAGGGTTAAAGTCCCCGCAGTTTCAGAGCACTAGGGCTATTAGACTCACCTAGTGAAGTTGGCCCTAGTTGGGTTTAGTCAAGTCAGGAATTAGTATAAATAGAGAGCTAGCCTCTCTATTTATCACACACTCACTCACACTCAGTTGTAGCGTATAACTGAGGAACAGAAAGACACTGGGGCAAGGAAGAAAGAGGTTACTGCTATCGAGAGATCATCTTACTGTTTTTGGGTTTCACTTTGGTGCTGATTCTATCTTTGAAGAACTTGCAGGGTTTTCTCCATTTATGGTTTCCCCGAGGAAAAACATTGTGTTCATTCTCTCTTGTGTTTGATTGATGTGCTTGTTGTTCTCTTAGTTAAATATCCTAATGATATGCTAGCTTAATGTTTAAAATATAACAAGAGAGCCCTACTATCCTCATGCTGCAAGAAACCAAAACTAACAGCTCCAACATCGACTCTCTTATGTACAGACTTTGATGAGGTAGCCAGTCAATATCCATAGACTCTTCTAGAGCCTTTGGAAGGCTCACAATATCTTGGAACCCTACAAAGGTTTCTCTTGAAAAATTTTCAACCTCACGCCACACTATCTCAGCTTCTTTTCACCTCATAGGCACCAACATTCATGGTCGAATAACCAATGTATACGGACCTCAGCTGGCTGATTAGAAATTGGCCTTTATTAACTTCATCCAGTGGCTTACTCAGGAGCAGGTCCCTCACATTGAACTTATTGGTAGTGATTTTAACCTCATCACGTTCCTTCAAGATAAGAGGGGAGGAAATCGCAACCTCTCAAAAGAAGACAAACTCTTCAAAGAGTTCATCGATGGAAATAATCTGATCAATCTTCAAACGAACAATGGAATACACACCTGGAACAATCGTAGGGGAGGAGCAGCCCAGATTTCTTGCAGGCTTGATCGCTTCCTTATCTCGAAACATATAATGCTAAAAAATGATGAGGTCCACACCTCCATTCTCCTTGTAGCGGGCTCTGATCACTGGCCAATTTGTCTAAATTGGCAGGTCGATGATGCTACCAAAAGAAAAACCTTCAGGTTTGAGAAATTCTGGCTCACTCATCCTGAATTTCATAAAATGATAATAGGATGGTGGTTGAACACTCAGGTCACTGGGGCCTTGAGCATGCAAAGACTCCACAATAAGTTGAAACTCCTCAAACAACACCTCAAGCATTGGAACAAACACACTTCTGGAAACATATTTATCAACAAAGTGCTCCTAGAGCAGGATATGGCCCACCTACAACAACAAATTATCTCATCGGGATGCATTGAAGAAACCAATGCTAGAGAACATCAGCTCACTATGCAAACTACAGAAAGAACCAAACAGCAGGAGATTTACTGGAACCAGAAGGCATGCATCAAATGGCTTCGAGAAGGAGAATGTAACACTTCTTTCTTTCACAAATCCACCATTCAGAACCGCATGCACAATTACATCACAAGTCTAAAAAATGCCGAAGGCCTCACTCTGGAGTCATCGGGACATGGAAACTGAGCTAGTCTCATACTTTGAGGATATCCTCACTGAAGATGACCAAGACAAAGTTCAGGCCATCCATGAAGTCACATATCACATTCCAAACCTGATAATTAAAGACCAAAACATCATGCCCATGAGGAAAACCACACTTCAAAAGGTGGAGATGACAGTAATGCAAATGAAGGATCACAAAGCCTCAGGTCTAGACGGGTTCACTATCAACTTATTCCACTCTTGTTGGAATCTACTAAAGTTTGAAGTCTGGGAAATGGTGGAAGAATATTGCATCACCCAAAGAATCTGGCTAGCTCTCCATGCCACCTTTCTTACTCTCATTCTCAAGGAAAAAAAACCCTCCACGCCCAACAAGTTCCGACCCATAGCACTCTACAATGTGCTTTACAAAATTATCACCAAAATCATTGCCAACCGCCTAAAACCTTTACTACCCTCCCTGATCTCAGTGGATAAAACTGGCTATGTGGAAGGACAACAAATTATGGACAAGATCATCTTGGCACATGAGGCTATTCACTCACTCAAAACCACCTAAAAACTAGGTATGCTTCTCAAGCTGGATCTTTCCAAATCATTTGACAAACTCAATTGGATCTTCATTGAAAAAACTCTGTCAGCCTTTGGGTTCCATCCATCCTGTATTCATTGGGTGACCCACCTTATCACTTCTGCCTTCTACTCCATCATCTTAAATGGAGTCCTGTCCAAACCCTTCAACCCGTCTCGGGGCATCAGACAGGGAGACCCCCTTTCCCCCTTCATTTTCATCCTCATGTTTGAGAGACTCGGACGCATGCTCAACCATGCAAGAAACCTGGGATTACTCAAGGGCCTCTCAATGCACGATCATAGCCCTATTACCCATAAGCAATTTGTGGATGACAAACTTCTTGTGGGACACCCCTCTGTCTAGGAAGCCAGAACTCTCAAGTGAATCCTCACCACCTTCTCTAAAGCCTCTGGTATGACAGTCAATCAAGAAAAATCTGAAATATTCTTCTTCAACACTCCCATTCCTACTCAGCAAAACATAGCTCGCATTCTGGGCTTCAAAATAGCCACCTTACCTTCGAAATACTTTGGTGCCCCGCTCATTGACTCAGCCCTCAAGCACTCATCTTGGAGAGACCTTCCCACTAAGTTGGAACTTCGTCTGTCCTGCTGAACCCTTCGCTCTCTCAACATTGCTAGCCGCCTTGTCCTCATCAACTCCATTCTCCAAGCTATGCCTCTCTAACTCTTCTCTATCTTAGCTGCTCGAAAATGGGTCCTCAAAGCCATTCACACGCTTCAACGTACTTTCTTCTTGAATGGGGAGAAAAACTCCCATCACTGGGCTCTGGTCAAATGGAATACTGTTTGTGGCTCCAAATCAAATGGGGGGCTTGGGCTAAGAGATCTAGATCAAAGCAATGAAACTCTTAGCACGAAAATCTGGTGGCATTGGGTTACAAAAAACCACAGCTTATGGGCACAACTATGGAACAAAAAATATGCTCCAAACTGGCCCACCCACCAACTTGTCAAATTCTTTGAGAACACTAAAGGCTCCCTCATTTGGAATGCAGCCAACTCTCAAATCCCAATAATACAAAACAATGCTTCTAGGAAATTCATAATGGCACTCTGGAAAATGTTTGGACTGACTCCTGGAATCAGCTCCCCTCGTTGGTAGCTACCTTCAATCTTTGTGACATACTCGACACTCTCTCCACACCCTTGCAAGACAAAGTCCACTTTTTTTGGGAACGAAATGGACAAGAGCAATTTAGAAAATGGACTACTAGAGACAGATGACAACAACAACAACAACTGCTCTTCTCAGAAGAGATTTGGGAGGAACTTTAGCAATGACGCATCAGATGCAAAACAAGTAATGACATCCTTCAATGGGGACACAAACCTAAAGGAATTTTCTCCACCAAACAAGCTTATCAACTCATCAACACCCCTAATGAGCCCTCAGATCCTTGTTGGACAAAGATCTAGAATATTAAAACTTGGCCAAAGGTCACTACCTTCCTTTGGCTGGTCTTTCACTGATGCATTCTCACCTTGGAAAATCTAATTAGAAGGGGTTTCACTGGTCCCTTGTGGTTCCTGCTTTGCAAAAACCACGAGGAAAATATGGAACACATCTTAAACCAGTGCCCCTTTGCAATCTCACTCTGGACCAACATAGCCAATATATGCAAAAGAACGAACAGAAGCCCTGATAGTGTTATAGATACCATACAAAATTGGCACAAGCATCCTTTTCAAAATACCATTCTCAATCGAATCTGGCAGCTCATCCCTGGCTTCCTAATCTAGGGAATCTGGAAAGAAAGAAACCTCAGGATCTTTGAAGGTAAAGTCAATTCGGTGGAAACCATCTGGATCCAATTTCAACATCGTATCAGGGAAACCACTCTGCTCTCTAAATGGCAAGATTCTAATCTCCAAACCCACCTCTAGGAACAAGGCCTTATTCACCTTTGGCTCCCCCATTTGTCCCTTGTTACCATCGATATCTCTCTGCGCACTCCCCACCCCTGCTCTCCAACCTCCTGGTCCATTCCTCTCTCATGCTTCTTCAAGCTAAATTTCGATGGGGCCTCCAAAGGTAATCCTGGCTTGGTTGGTTTTGGTGGAGTCTTTAGAACTGATACTAGGCAAATTATTCGGGTCTTTTTATGGGAAACTTGGGCTAGAAAGAAACAATGTAGCCAAGTTGAATGGCCTCCTTCAAGGCATCAAAATCACCTCCACCCACTCCCTTTTTCTGCTAGTTGCTGAGGGAGGCTCGGCACTGATCCTCAATCTTGCTATCAGCTCCAGAATGGGACGAGTAGCTCCAATATCTCTTCCAGCTGGAGATTGGACTATGATCTTCAACAACTAGTTGAGCTCCTAGCACAACCTCTTGCTATCAACTTCTAACACGTTAGAAGAGAAGCCAATTCCATGGTGAATAAGATGGCAAACTAAGGTGTTCACTCATCTACGTTACTGCACCATTGTACCCTGACTGATATTCCAGATGCTCACCTAAGATAAGAATGTGAGCTCATAGCTTCTAAAGATCTTTCCCCAGATGCGGGTGTCAACCAAGTCCATGTGGATAGGGCAGAGGCTAACGAGGCCTCCCCCACCCAAGCATGACTTCACCCCCACACACGTCAATGCATGCCTTCATTTCAGAGGGAGACATGGATGCATTTTGGTAGGTTGAAAGGACCATGCTATCCTTTCAAAGCCTTATCATCATTAATCGTCGTCCTGGCTGCAATAACTCTCACTAGTGCCACTTAATTTGGACGAAGTTGGAGGCTAGGTTGTTACACTTGCACCCTGCTCTGTGCTCTACTAACATTCTCCTCTGCTTCGGA
Organism: Pseudotsuga menziesii; assembly: GCA_001517045.1. Lineage (NCBI taxonomy): Eukaryota > Viridiplantae > Streptophyta > Pinopsida > Pinales > Pinaceae > Pseudotsuga > Pseudotsuga menziesii. The sequence continues at coordinate 8,887 of LPNX010477000.1, read as the reverse complement.
CCGTCACCTCAGTGCCCATCTCTAGCTTATCTTCAACTTGTTCTGCTCTCAATCTGTCATCACCCTGTTCCGCTCTCCGTTGCGCTCAAGCTATGCCCCGCAGACAAAGAGGTACCCCCCGCATAGGGCGTGGTCGTAATGCTCAGGATTCTCGCCATTTACCCCTCTCGGCTCAAGCCAGTGGCAACGATTTCAATTTAGAGATCCTAGAAGAAGTGCGGCAAATTGTTAATGATTGATAAGATTAATTATCCAGAGCTCTCGGTGCAGCTGGAAGAACGACGAAGCGCATACATAATTACTAGGTTTTTAAGAACCTTCTCACTTGGTTGGTCCTCAGGTTCAACCCTCTTGTTCCTCCTCCCCCAGATCCTCCAGTTCAACCGCCGTGGGCTACCCAGTATGTTTCACCACTAGTTCCATTGCTACCCTTTGTCACCCCAGCCTCCACCTATGTTCCTTCACCCAACTCCATCCCCCCTCCACAATGCTGAACCTCCACTCTCTCTTCATGCAAATTTTCATCCAACCTAGTTGTTACCAAAAAGACTACTCCAATCCCCACCAATTCGCCCCCTCCAGGTTCAATGGAAGAAGAAAACAACTCCAGTGATGAAGAAATGGCGATGTCTAGCGAAACTTCGGAGGCAACGTCCAACGAAACCTCGAAGGCTAAGTCAAGTGAGCCTACTAAGCTAGCCTCACCAGGTTACAGCTGCCCTATCGTGGAGGAACCATTCTTCAAGCCATGAACCGATTTCGCCATCGCCATGTGTCGTTTTGCATGCAAGCACCAAGGTTTTTTCACCTAGACCATGTGTTGTTCAGCATGATACTATCAGGTTTTTTTTGTTTATTTTAATGTTAACTTGTTAACTCTGTATCTGGTCCCTCCAAAAACTAAGGAGGTTTTTGTGTATGCTTATCTAGATGACCTGTTTTCCCTCCTAGAGGGAGGGTTTAGTGGACCTATTTTCCCTCCTAAAGGGAGGGCCCAAACTTATCTTAAAACTCTATACCCGCTCAACATGAGCAGGTCAGTTTGGAAACTCATATGTACCACCATTTTATTTTTTTAATAAATTAGAAACACCTTAAATACTCCCACTAATTAAAAAAAAATCATAACACCATAAGATTTTAAGTTACTATTTAAATAAAATTTCAATTTCAGGTTACACCATAAGCTTTTAATTATTATTTAAATAAAATTTCAATTTCAAGTTACACCATAAATTTTTAAGTTACTATTTAAATAAAATTTCAATTTCAAGTTACTATATAAGCTTTTAAGTTCTATTTAAATAAAATTTCAATTTCGACTTACTATTCAGTTATGAAATTTGAAGGATATTATTAAATTTCAAGTTAAAGGGTATATATTCATTTGATGAGAGGTTGCAAAGGTTGTTATATTTTTAATTTTAGCCCATTTGGATAGCACTCAACTATGGTCTTGCATGCGAGTGATTTTAGGTCGTCTATATTTTATCTCAAACTCGCCTCATGAATGAACGACATTTAGGTCAACTGATTTGCAAAAGTAATCGTACTTTAAGATAAATTAGGTATACACTCCATATAAAATATGTTTTTTCGGAGTTAATGTCCTTTCAAACTCTTATTCACATTTAGTAGGTCAAGGTGATCTTCTATTCTATTAAAACCTTATAAGAGGCATAAAGAGAGCCTAATTGCAAATCTAGCATGATTGCATCTACTGCTTCTGCTTCTTACTTAGGCTAACTAATGTTTATGCTTTTGAGCTTCGTAAGATGCATACAAGCATAGAGCTAAAGCACATTATTTATCAAGACCACTAAGAATACTAAGACTACTAAGAATACTGATTGCTTACTTTAGGCTCTCAAACCATGCAAAAAGTGCACATTAGAGTGGATGTTTAAGTATATTCCGTATAGTCCCCAATGCATGGATTTGATGATAACAACAATTCTTTCACATTCATCATAGCTTGCTTAAGAATCCCACCCAAGGATTAAAAAATGTTGCTGCAAACATTATTTCTATAAAATATATGTCTCAAAAATCCTAAGATTGAGGATTTTTTAGCAAAAAAACCTATGGGGGGCGTTCTGAAAATAGTTGACATGCACAATATAGTCAAATTGATATCAATGTTGCTAAAAACAATAAGAAAAATTGAAAGAGCCTCATAGATAAATATGCCTACAATTAATAAAAGGAGAAGAATCAATATGAACAACAAAGAAGTGAGAGTTTGGTTATGTAGACTATTGAATGAATAGAGTCACATTTTTCACTAAATTATAATCCAAAATTTAGGTTTTGTGATATTGAAAAGGAATTTTTTCAGTGTATGTTCATATCTATATTTAATCAAGAACATGCAAGCTATATAATTTCATTGAGCTTAATATATATATTTTTTATCGCACACAAGATCATTAACACATTTATTTGTAAAACAAAGAAAATTTATGCATTATCTTTACAATGAGTTGAACCAAAGATGTAAAACATATATAGATTATTGAGAGAATTACATTCAAGTATTATTTATGTGTTTTCTTACCATTAAGTAATAATTGCAATAATGAAGATGGTGTGAGTTACATACTAAGTTTGAGTTACATACTAAGTGATCCAAAGGCTACTCTCAAAGAAAGAGAGACAACCTCATTTAGTTAGGTTCACTTAATGTTTATTCTTTGCTCATTAGAACTGTCATTGAGTCACATATTTGCACTTTATCTTACTAATAAGTTTTCTCTTCCTTTGCAATTTATGTCCATAACCCAAGACAAATTGTTTTGGTGTTTTGCTAAGAAAAAAACCAGGCAAAGATAACAAATTGAATTACATTTACTAGGATAGACCATGCTCATAACTTATGGATTCCAAAAAACAAGTTTCCAATATTTTTTGAGAAGTTTTCATTAAGTGATGCCCATAAAATGGTAGATATGTCAATATGGTGGTAGGATTATGTGACTTTGAGCTATGTGGTGGGTTTAATCTTGTGGAAGAGAAGATATGGTAATTAATGAGAAAAATGCAAGTAGTTGATTGAACTTGACTCTTGATCAGTATTCAAATCCATCTTCATATAAATACTAAAGTTACTATGATCTTGAAAGTAAAAATATAACCCTTCCTTTCAGATTTTACAATTATTTCTTACATAAATAAAATAATTTTGAGGTTGATAGGGGTTAATATCTCATATTTTGGGGTTTCATTGAATGGATTAACAATATTGACACACTATAATAAGTATACGGGATTCATTTCATGATCATTGTATCTGTTATGATTAAATACATCTTGATTAAAATTTAAGTAAATTAAACGCAATAGTTAGCAAAAACCATTGTCTTAATTATAATAATTTTCAAATATTTTATTTTTAAAAAACATTTTATTATTTGAATTAATATATATATATATATTTTTAAACCTTGACAGATTAAAAAATGACAAATAACTTATCTCATTCAGTGCCCACAAGTTGAATTCACCAGCCACCAATTGAGTGGCTGTGCTACCCTGCTAGTAGATTAACATTAGTACCAGCAATCCTTCAAATCAATCATGTGGCTCTACTTCAGATTTACTGTAAAATACTACATGAACCACACATATCCTGTGGGCCTGCTTAAGGTTCGCAGTGGAAAGACTACATAAACGACGCACTATTTTGGCTTTACATGATTCACATAGAATGTTTAGCTTCATTTTTGTGGTCCTTGCGAAGTTACAAGTACAAATGAAAAATATCTCAAAGATCGTATGCATTTATGAAGTTTGATCGTATGCATTTATGAAGTATATGAAAAGTCTCAAAGATCGTATGCATTTATGAAGTATATGAAAAGTCTTTGTAGGCTCTCACTTGGATTTATGAATCTTCTGGAACTAATACCTGGTGGAGGTTGTGTGTCCTAATTAAGCCAGTTGATCCAGACTTCTGTGTCTTAATTCCAAAAGTAATAGTACCATTTTCAGTATATTTGACTTCAAGGTTTTTTGTTTATGACTTCTAGCTCTGGTGCCGTGATACTTTTCATGACTTCTCTCTTTGTGTTTGTCAGTTCTGAATCTAAGTTTTAATCATGACGCTTTGTTATATTTAGTTTTCAGTTTAGAAGAGAGCTTCCATGGATTGCAAAGCGAAATGCTAAACAATTATCAGTATGTGCAAGATGGAGGCACTGGTCTTTTGGGTGTTAATTGCAGTCTATTGTTTTATGTATCATTTTGTTCATGTGCATGGATTGCAATCTAAATTGACGATCAGCAGACATGACTTCCCTCCAAACTTTATTTTTGGAGCAGGCTCCTCTGCCTACCAGGTTCCTCTATCCTTACTTCAATCACTTCTAATTCCTATATTTCTGCATAAGTATTATAATATAATATCCGTTTCAGCATAATACCTTCAGGTTGAAGGCGCTGCAGCAGTGGATGGACGAAAGCCCAGCATTTGGGACACTTACACCCACGCAGGTCAGCCTTCCTCCTGCTAAAAATAACTATTTTCACAACTCAAAGTTTTAATATGAATGTTGCGTTGAATAATATACAGGTAATATACCGGATGGAAGCACCGGGGATGTTGCAGCTGATCAATATCACCATTATAAAGTAACTTCTATTGCTTCTCTCTTTGGTGTGGAACTTGACATTTGGAGGCCTTATTGCTTATAATCTCATTGTCACGTGGTTGTTATTTCCTGCCAGGAGGATGTTGCTCTAATGAATGAAATGGGGTTAGACGCATACAGATTTTCCATATCCTGGTCTAGGGTTTTACCTGGTAACACACAGGAACATAAATATTTCAACATGTACAATGGAGAAAATTAAGGAGTAGACTATTAATAGAATTCTTTTTAACTTACTGGATACATTCCTGCAGATGGAACGGGTACCGTCAATCCCAAGGGGGTTGAATACTACAATGAGCTTATCAATGAGCTTATCAGCCATGGTAATATACATGCCCTTCATGATATATCTGAAAAAAGCATAAAATATTTGCAATACGATTGATGGGTGCAAATTTTTCAGGTATTGAACCGCATATCACACTATATCACTTCGATCTGCCCCAGAGTTTGGAAGATGCATATACAGGATGGCTGAGTCCCCAGATAGTGTAATTATCTACTATTTTATTGTACTTATATTGATAAACTATACTAATTCCCTATATCTATTCTCTACAAACACATCAATCACAGTTTGGAATGGCATGTTCGGGTACAGGGAGGATTTCAGAGCATATGCAGAAGTTTGCTTCAGAGAATTTGGCGACAGAGTGAAGTTCTGGACAACTTTTAACGAAGCCAATGGTTTTACCGCTTTTGGTTATGATGTTGGTTACTGGCCACCTTCCAGATGTTCTTATCCCTTTGGCTTCCTCGGCAACTGTAGTGATGGCAACTCCACTGTGGAACCATACATCGCTGGTCATTATGTTCTGTTATCTCATGCAGCAACCGTAGAGCTTTACCGACAGAAGTTTCAGGTTCTATATTGCAATAATGTTAAGATTCCTTACATTTATTTGTACTTATTTTGTATCTTTTGGGGATTGGAGATCAATATCTTATTTGCCATGTATCCAAAAACCTGCATAAATATTACATTGTTCCAGTGGTCACTAATGTTATTGGAACTTTACAGATCTGTTTGAAGTATCATACTTTTTCTTTGAAAATACTTGCAGAGCAAGCAAAAAGGATCCATCGGTATCTCGATCTATTCTGAGTGGTATGTACCCATGACTAACTCGTCCGAAGACATGGCTGCGACTCAAAGGACCATTGATTTCCAATTGGGTTGGTGAGAATTCGCTCTCTTGAAAATATCCAGCAGAAACAGAGAATGCATTAAATGTTGATAAATTCACTCAGTGTTGTCTCATTAAATTTCATGATTATGATGTGTGGATTCTTTCTCTGGTTGAGCAAGTTTATAGAGCCTGATTAAATTTCATGACTATGATGTGTGGATTTTTTCTCTGATTGAGCAGGTTTATAGAGCCTGTTATTTATGGAGATTACCCTTCTTCTATGAAGCAGATTGTAGGTTCCAGATTGCCTTCTTTCACCAAACAAGAATCCGAAAAGCTGAGGGGATCCTCCGATTTCATTGGTATCATCCATTATACTAGTAACTATGTTTCGGATTCTCCTAGTTACAGGGATCTGCACACTAGAGACTATCTGAAAGATTCGTTGGCAACTATATCGGGTATAGAAAATCTCTCGTGGTCATTATTTACATCTTATACATCTTATACAAAATATGTTTCCCTTAGCCTTTATTCTATAAATATTAGCAGGATTTGGACACTGATACATCTAGATATGCATAAATGCAGCGTATAGAGATGGCATCCCTATCGGTGAGGTAGGCATATCATATATTCATCTGTGTATTTTGTAAGTTAAATAAATGCACAATGCTATCTATTGAGTTTATCCTAATAGTTCCATAGTGTGGTGTTAAATCCATTGATTAAAGGTGTCACCTGGTGGGCTTTCTGTTGTTCCCTGGGGGATGCAAGGATTATTAGAACACTTCAAGCAACACTATGGTAATCCTCCCATAATAATCTACGAAAACGGTATGTTCCAGTGCCCATATCTACTTTTATGTCGGCTTTGACAAATATTGAACTGAACATTTTGATCTTATCATTTAATTAAAATTGTGTTCTGATCCCTGAGTAGGGTATCCCATGCCCAACAATGTACCTCTGCCACTTTCGGATGGATTTATAGACGATAAGCCCAGGGTAGCCTTCCTCCATGACTATGTTGAAAGCTTGCTCGCTGCGGTGAGGTACGTTAACCATCACAGGCCAATCTTAAGACGTTCTTTTATCATTTTGATTGTTCGATTGGAAACCGGGGATGCAGTGTCTGTTACTAAGGAAGTTGGAGTGTGATTGTGTAGGAATGGATCAAACACTCGTGGGTACTTTGTGTGGACTTTCTTGGATTGTTTTGAGGTTATATATGGTTTTGAGCTCGGCTTTGGACTGTACCACGTGGATTTCAAAGATACAAATTTGAAGAGATACCCTAATCTCTCTGCTCGTTGGTACACCGATTTCCTAAAAAGAGACCGAAACCATGGACTGGCCGGCTCTTCTTTTTCTGGCCGTGCTTCTCTGGAAGAACAGGGATTCATTCATGAAATTTAGAACGCGAGCTTCAATGGACAAACAAAACTTACATCGGTTACTTGATTGCCGTTCCACTTTTTGCATCCAAATATAGATAACCAAATCTCTTTATGATACAGGTCACTGTTTATCATGAGATATTTGATATTAGAAGGGTAGAAATGTGGCTGGCTTGAGCATTTTTATAGACCTGTGTATAGTATAAGATCTGCATATCATGATATATTTGATAAATGCTATTTAGTTCTTTTTAATGAGAATATAATGAGCATTATAAGGATTTTGAGTTTGTTATCGATGATGCATTACTGAATCACTCAATCAAACTTTAACCACTTTATTTGGGAGGAATCTGCAAATTCAAACCTTAACCATTAGTTTGAGTAAATATTGTGTTTTTATTATTATATTTATAGGATTTTTATATCTTACAATTTTGGGTAGAATATTATTTATGTTTTTGTTAGGAAATGTGATTCTAGATTTTATGGTTTTTTTTTAAATTTGTAATAAACATATATAAAAAATTAACTATATTTAATGTCATGCTAAAAGGTGCTAAAAGGTTGTGTGACAATAAAACTCTATCTAATAATTTAACTAGATAATATACCTAAAAAATTTTCAAAACTGTTATTGTTAACTTTATCTAATAATTTACCAGATAATATACATAAAGTTTAATCAAACACCATTTTGTAGATAGAAGTTGTTTAATGTACACTTAGTCTCAAAGTAATACTCCTAATAAAATTGTCTAAATTGATAACTTAATGACCTAGATAATAACATAATTTAGGACTATTAACATTTCCCTACTGAAATTCCTAGGTAGCTTAGTACAGATACAAAAAATGAAGTTCGATGACCTACTCAAATGGTTACTGGTTTCATGGGGGCTTCACTTTTTTACCAATATCATATCACGTTAGTTCATATTGTGGGTTTTAAAATTATCAAAAATTGAACCGATATATTGCAGGTATTGGGGGGGATGAGGGGTTTAAGGTGGGGGTGGGTAGGGTGGTTTATAAGGATTGAGGTATAAAAAGGGTTGGGGAGGAGGTTTTAAGTATTGGGAGGGGGTTTCAACAAAAAGAGTTTGGGTCAATATCTCTAGAAATTAAGGGTATTCTTTAATATCCCATGATTGCACGTGCTATGTGAGAGGTTCACTAAGTGAAGTCCCCTTGACTGGTTTTAGTCTGTATGTATTTAATTTATCAAATAGTATGTTTAAGAACTGTGTTTAAGGCCTATGGTTTTTCATTTATGGATGATGATGAGACAAGTGTATTGTAGATATTGATTCTATGGTAGTGGTTCAAAATTCAAAATAGTAGATTTTGATCCCTATGGAATTGATCCACCTGGGGTGCTAATATAGGTTTAAATGTTAGTTTGTTCTTCCATCAAGTCTATAGAGAATAAATGGTTAAGAGAGAGATATAGAACGGTAGACACTTTGGATTTTTTTCTTATTTCGTCACATTCTTCTAGTAAAACTGGTTCAAGTGTCACTTATCCATGGGTGAGTGCAAGAAGATGATGGACCTTTTTGGCACGTTAGATGCAATAGAAACCTGAAAAATCAGGCATCCCTAAACTTACTTGGATTTTTTGAGATACTTATGCAAAATATCTTGCATTGAGTAAAAAACATGAAATGTAGAAAATTGAAGCACCTTTCCGAATATATAACTT